>PVKM010000663.1:0-98280 GCA_004027735.1 Carollia perspicillata
GTTCCAGAGATGCAGAGAAATATATGCACATAACTATAATAAAGGTGAGAGTGTTTAATAATAACAAAAACATTTAATTGCAGACTCAAGAGCTTTGGGAGCACAGTGAAAGAAGTGACTTACTTTGGGTGGGGGAAGCAGGAAGAGAGTGGGGAGCTCAGCTTCTTTCACCTGGGCCTTGCGGGCAGGGCCTCGATGGGATTAGCACTGAGCGAGCAGAGCGAAAATTCCGTCAGGGCAACTCTTCCCTGGCTCATGGGCGCTGCCTGAGAACTTCTCCTCTCTTACTCTGCTGTGAGGTTTCCAGGAGGACAGATGCCCATGCAGAACTGACGTTCTAAATATTAAAAGATCAGTAAGATACAAGCAACAACCAGTGGGAATGGACATACTGTAAACAGTGAGGCTGGCACATGTCCATTTACATCATCCCCACTTCCAGGGGTGCAGCTGGTGGGGAGGTGAGAGCCAGCATCAAAGGAGTTCGCGGGAAGGGAGAGGTCTGTGGAAGCGGCCATGGCAATGTTACAGCCACTCTTGCACCCGGTTGTTTTCCTTCCTTTTTTTTAAGGAAACTTACAATTAGTTCTCATGAGTATGTCTTGTTTTTAATCATTCAGTAATAAACATACCAACAAGCCCTTACTAATTTTAAAAGGATATAAAAGTTTAAAAAGCAGACTGTGGAAACACCTGACACTCCGTAGGATGGCTACTGTAAGAAAGAAAAGATGAAAGAAGTGTAGGTGAACTTGTGGAGGAATCAGGACCATGGGGGTGAGCAGTGAGGAGAAAGGTTGAAGAATCTGGTTGAGTTAAAGGGTACAAGTGCATGACATTGGAGTTGGGTGCATTGCTTTATAGTGAACTGGCAGTTTTTAAGGAAGAGAGTGATACGGTTCAAAATGGTAAATGCCTGTATGTAGAATCATATGGGTTCATTGAATAAGGAAGAGACTGGAGGTCTTCGCTAAGAAAGAAGGGCTGGAAGAACAGGGGCTTTTTGATGGGGCTGGCGGGGGAGAAGGATGGAAGGACATTGCAGAGGTAGAACCAATGTGGAGGGCGAGCAAACAAGTGGAGTCAGAGACGACGCGTGAACACGGGGAAAGGGTGCTGCTGTGGCCTCCTGAGACGGCAGCATGGAAGGAGCTGAGAGGAATAATAACTGCATTCAGAACCTGTCCCAGTGGCTGTCACCTAAATAAGGTGAGGATCCGGTTACAAGAACAAATAAGAGGTGACACGGTGGCAGAAATGTTCCATAGCCTTGGTCCTCTGGATCTGAGAAGGTCTTCCCTATCTTGCAGTTCTCTAACAACGCCCCTCCTCCTTCTCCTCCTCTTCCTCAGATCTGCTCCTAAATGCTACTTCCTTAGAGAAAGCCTTTCCTCACACTCCTCACCCCCATTCTGATTCGATGTTCCTGCTAGGTGCTCCCATAATATCCTGTGCCTCCCACATCACAGCACTTACCACTCTTTATTGTAACTGCTATTGCAATTTATGCTACAAGAGTTGGCCCCTAGGAACCCTGTGGAGGGAGAAGTCAGAGTGAGAGAATGAGAGTGAGACCTATCAAGAGGGGGGCTGTGAATGGAGATGCACCTGGGAGCGAAGAGGAAGATGTTGCTGGTAGCTTAAATGAAGAATGGGGCTCAAATATAGTTTTTGCTCAAGGAGACTAGAGAGGTGTGAGATTATTCATAACACAAAGGGAGAGAGTCAAATACAAGCAAGAGAAGACACCAATGATGGTGTAGGTCAACGGAGTTTGTAGGTGGATGCAAAGTCAAGGTCAGGGACAAAGGGCATTTGAGAAGAAGCAGAATACATGGTTCCTTAAAAGAGGAGGGAGGAAGGAGGAAAGGACAGGTGAAGATAGCTAACAGTTGAGAGAAGTTGAGGGAACTCCGCCCTGGGATGAACCAAGGTCATTTGCTGAGTGAGGTCGTCAGGTAGGATGGGCAGTAGAGGTGGAACTGGGTCTTAGCAGAAGTGGAAAGATTTGGAAATCACTCACTGGTTAAATAGGAAAGAATGTTAATATTCACAGGAGGTCTGGAGCCTACAGAGCCCTTAAAATAACAGCACACAGGCCCTGGAGGCACACTGCTTTCCAATAATCCAACCTTTCGTGTTCAGGGGAGAATGAGTCCAACAGGACTTTCCGAGAAAAGGAAAAGACTTTGTACTGATTCCAAGCATTGTTCCAAGCAGCAAAGTCAAGCAATAGAAGAGCTCTGACAACCAGATTGCTGCCTGCAGGGATGGCCTGCCCACTCCCCCACCTCTGTTTTGTGACCTGTCTGGCTTTCAACCCTGTAGCCTATTCCCCCATCCAACCGTGAGTCTCCTGGGAGTCATTACCTTGGAGCCCACATACCAGCAAGGAAGAGCAGGGAACTCCCTACATGACAGGTACAATTAGTGTGTGTGCGAAGTTTGTTATTGCTTTGGAACTGCTACCTACTTCACTGTTAGAGATGTGCCTTTTAAATCCAAATGCGAAGAGAAGCATAGTAAAGAAGGAGACCACTCCCTGTGGTCACCTGCGGATTGGCTCAGCCCTATGCTTATTCCTAAAAATTAGCTGATATCAGCCATCCCAGTAAATGAGAGCAGTGGAAGGTCACGAGCCAGGACATTCTGGGAGATTAGGAAGAGAGTGGAACTGGACAGACTGCTGTATAAACACTTATAGACCAGACCTGTGGGTACTTGGGATTTTAGGGTAGGGGGCAGAGGGAGGAAAGGGAGATGAGAAGCTTATGGAAAGAGGAGCTAGAGAGAAACAAACAAAAAAATTCAAAAACAAAACCCTGCATGCTCCATATTTTTCCTTGGAGTTGACTTCATATGTGTGTGGCGGGGAGGGGTAGTGAAGTATTTGCAGAAAGAACTTATTTTCAGAGAATTTCACAGAAGACAGAGTGAAATTAACTCAGAGTGTTCTGGCAAAGCAATCCACCCAACTACAGCAGAATAAAGTCAGGAAGTAGTAAAATGAAGCCGGAAAGTATGAAAAGCAAGGGAAATCTAGAGTGGGCGTCCTCACTAGCTGGCTTACCCTATAGTCTTCTCCCCTCAGGCAGATGGCAGGTTTCTCTGAGTTCCTCTCTATCTCTTGATAATTCAGTTTTATTGAGCCTGTCATAATGGTCTCTCATTTAATCATGCCAACCACCCTGTGAGGTGGGTACTATTATTCTTCCCATCTTACAGGTGAGGAAACTGAGGCCCAGAGAAATTAAGTAACTTGTCCAAAGTCACTCACAGAGTAAGTAGCGGATTCAGGCCAAGTCTGTGCTCTTCTCTCCCAGGCGCTGCCTTTTCCTGGGTGCAGCAAGAAAAATGAGAGGAGAGAAAGGAGGGAGCTGTGCGGGGACATCTTGTGACTCAAGAAATGGTGTCCTACAGACACATTGCAAGCGACAAGGGGTATAGTCATACTAGATGCAGAAGCAAAGTTCTGGTACCATCCAATTCAGAAAGATGAGCTGCTAGGGGCACCCAAGCCCTGAAAGTATATACCACAAACTTGACTTACACCCTCTCCTGCTTCCCTTCCAAGTATTGGTATCATAACATTCTTCCGATAATGTTTTCTTTTAAAGGGGATACTACTCTTACTAAAAGGTCAACCAACTAAAAATATTTTGCTGGGATTTTCCACACTCTTTCTGCATGATTTCTTTGCTTCTAGTCTTGCTCAGGAGAAAGGACTGAAACATTTTCCACCCACAGGGAGTCTTTTTCCAGGCATCGGTGCCAAGGTTTCTCTTCTCCTTCTTCTTTCCCTATTTTACCCCCTTTGGTCTTATCAGTAACTTTCAGAAGGACCAAAATAAATATTTTATTTGTAAAGATAGAAATATTCTTTTAACATTTAAAGCCAAAGGGCCAATGTTTGGTTTTAGAAAATCCTGTTACAATAGCAAAGGCAGGGTGCTGCCCTGTGAGTTACTGAGAGTTTTCCTCGAGACGGGGATTCCAGGTGCCCTGAAGTGACCGGATTGCCGTCAGTAGGCACAGCCACTGTGCACTACGTAGAGAGACTCGAGGGACACCTCAGTTACCTGGCAGTCTGAGCCAAGACATGGAGGGTCCCTATTTAAAGCTCTCCTCCTGGAGTGTTCTTCTGTTTCTCTACCTGGTGAGATTCTACTCATTCTTTAACGCACAGCTCAAAGTTTATGTGCTCAGGGTTGGTTGTTCTGACTCCTATTACCTTTATAGTCCTTAACTTGTCATTTATTTGTCTGCATGCCTTCTTTCGAAGACCTACCCCCCTCTCTCCCTTAGGTCCATAAGCATTTGGGTCCAGCTCAGGATCAGTCTCATTATCTCTATGAAAATAAGGCCTGGGGCCTAATGGGTACAGTTAAGAAAGAAGGTTCTGATACTTGGTAATGAAGACTTTATTCCAGACTGCCACAGTGGGGGAGAGAGACTGGGCCCAACTCTGAATACAGCAAGGGCAAGTAGGGATTTACAGCCACGGAGCAGAGTGAGGCGGAGTTCAGGAAACGGGCTGTTACTAAGAGGGGACATCAAGAACAGAGGAATTCTTGCTAAGTTTACTCCATAGGATTCTTCGCTAAGGACTGGGTTGGGCAGGCTGAAGACAGCAAGGGGGCCAATTCCAAGGCTTGTTTGAAAAGAGGGCTCAGAGAAGCCTGACTGAAGTTCAGTAAAGGAGGGAGTCTTAGTCATCACCAAAGAGCTTCGAGAACGAGAGGATTTCAGAAGGAACTGATTATTTATGTTACTCCTTCTGTAAACAATTACTGGCCATTTGACAAAGATTTTCTCTTTGACCAAACCCTAGTCAGGCCCCTCGGAACCTTCTTCCCAACAAGGCATTGACTCTCGGGCCTCTGGGTTTGGCTCTGCATTGTCCACCTTTAGCAAGAATCCTTTGAAGTCAGTCAAGCCAGAATCCTTCATGCTCTGCATCCGAGCGGGCTCCCTCATGCTCCGCTTCCTCCAGGTGATGTCTGATCATCCTGACCTGCCTTCAACAAGAATCCTGCTAGGTCAGTTTAGCCAGAACGTCCCTTAGCCCCGATGTTTCCACTCTAATTTTTCATCCACCGACCCCTCTCCAGCTCTGCTCTTTGGCTATAAGTTCCCATTTTTTCTTGTTGTTTCCGAGTTGAGCCCAGTCTCTCTCCCCCGACTGCAAACCCCTGTTCCAGTGGTCCCTACACACATGGGGATAGCTCCCCCTGAAGTAGTCAGCTTTACGGATCTTATATTAGTGCCATGAATAATTTTTTTCATTAACACAGTTTTTCAGCAAACCTGGCTAGAGAGCAGGCTGTACCCCAGGACACTGGCAGGGAACTGAGGGGCGGCCTAGAAGGGGGTGCTCTGGTCAGGCAGTCTGAGGTCCATGGATCCCTGAGGGCCAGGGCACTGCAAGGAGGTAGGGGTCCCTAAAAAACAGTCTTACCCACAGCTAGCCCTTGCCCTGAAGATGTCAAATTCTTCTCATAACCAATTAAACTTTCAACCTGATACTACTTTCTAGTCAAGGAGGGTTGGGTTTGTTTGTTTGGTTGGTTTTCATTTTTTTCACTTTTCCTATTTAAAATATTCCAATTTAAATACAGGCTGGGTGAAAGTTGGTTTACAGGTGTGAGTATACAAAACATGGGGTTTATTATTGTATTATTATGTATTAATTATTGTATTATTTTCCATAAAACAACTGTAAACCTACTTTTGCCAACTCCTCTATGGGAAGAAACCTGACCTTTTTCTTCCCAAGGACTTGGATGTTTTGAGAATATCTTTCAGTCCCTAGGCAGATCCCATGGGAATTTCCTTCAAGACTATGAAACTTGAGAGACCAGTAGCAGATGGTAGAAAGTGAAGGAGCCCAGGACATGGAGATAGTAAAAGATGAGTTCTGTTTGTTTTCAGCCTGGTTCCCTCAGGTTCATCTCCCGTAAGGAACTTCCTGTTAGCACATTAGTCTCCTCTGAGCTTTTAGAACTGGGTAAAATCAGTAATCTAGCCCCAAAATGTCACAGCTTCACAAGAAAAAAGGCCACAGAGGCTGAGATAGAGGTGAAGGTATTTGTTACAGGTCTCAACCCTTTGGAAGAAAAGGATTAGGACAGGAATCTCCACATCTTACTCATACCCTACCCCACCCACAAAACCACCATCCTGACCCCTCAGAACAGAGGCTCCTGAACAGGAGCTATTCACTTGTCAAAGTACTTTTATATCGGTTCGCTGTCCTGGCCAGTGTGGCTCAGTTGGTTGGGCATTGTGTCACAGGGCGAAGGGTTGCTGGTTCGATTCCTGGTCATGGTATATGCCTAGGTTGAACTTACATCGGTTCACTAATTTGCATCTGGAAGGTTCTGAAGACTTGTTTACACAAGGGTCTTTGTATAGAAATAACCTAGTGGTTGTCCTTGGCAATTTGCAAATCAGCTCCCTCAGCTTGCGTTCTGCAGTCCGTGCCTGGAGCAGGAGCCCTTGCATGCTCTCTCTCCATGATAAGCAGGTAGCTCAATAAACAAGGAAACCAAGCTCTGAGTTTCTGCCTGCTCCCAGGCAGAAACTCAGGTTAGCATTCTCGAGGCTGCAGCATTCACTGGCATGCCTGGTGGGAAAGTAGCCCCCACTACACAGAGTGCAGACTGCACATGCTCCTGAGACTAGGATCAGCCGACGCAGCTTTTTTCATGGAAAAATGTCAGGCAGAGCTATCGCAATCTAAAGGTTAAATCCACAACACGGATATGTCAGATGTGTGTATTATACATGTCATGTGTGGCCATAATATAGAGATATCTATTATAAATACATCATTTTAAACTTCTATTTGAGATCATTTCAGTTTCAGAAAAGTTGCTGAAAATACAAAGAACTTTCATATACTTCTTACCCAGTTAAATCCGATTTTAATGTTGGTCCACGTGTATTTTTATCATATTGTATCATTTCTCTCTATATGTATAATTGCCCCTAAATTATTTGAAAGTAAGTTACATTCAGTTCTTCCCCTTTACCCCGAATACACCAGTGTTTTACTGAGAACAAAGATACCCTCTTACATGACCACAGTGAAGTTATTAAATTAAAGAAATTTAACAACCATGAGGTACTGTTGTCTATTCTACAGTTCACTAAATATGGCTATAATGTGTCCCAAAAGTTTCAGTGCAGCTTCCAGCTATTTAATGTTTTTAATAAAACTAAAAAAATGTTTTATTCACTGCAGTGATAAGTCATGAGAACCTTCCCACCAATTTATACGAAGAACGAATTATTTGCTTCATAAATTATTTATTGATGCAGGTCTTTTCAGGTTGCTTATCGCCAGCACTGAGACCCTCTGAAGACTCATTTGTAAATCCAGGCAGATAGTCTGGCGATCCTGCTGGTTTCATGTGGATTTGAAAGGTCTGATATTTCATTATAAATGCAATTAATCAGCAGGGAAGTTGAAAAGGTAAAATGCAGCCTTTAGAATTGTAGCAGGACTTGGGCTTCTGGGACATACAAGATTTAACATGTGGATGAGAAATGTTCTTTATGAAAATTACCCCAGTCTCCTTAAGACCAGTTTCCACACAACCAGTAGTCAGTCACACCAGGGGCAAGAGTCCCTACACCAAGTACAGAACCATCCTGGCTCCATGCTTTTATTTCCTAAAGGGAAGGGGAGGGAAGGAGGTAATTTCAAAGTAGTATAGAGATCGTATCAACACCACCTGCTCACCCTTAGCCAGCCCCAATCTTACCCTCAACCACCATGTCATGAGAAGAGGTGTCCTGATTCCTCCACCACACTGTGCATGACCTTCTCAAGGCTAGTTTCTCTTCTCTCCTTTGAAACATTGCCATAACACAGAGTCAGCCTCTCTCTTTCTCTCTCCTACCCTCTCTGTCTCTCTCTCCCCTATCTTCTCTCTCTCTGTCTCTCTCCTTCCCTCTTCCTCTCTGTCTCTCTCCTTTGCCTCCTCTCCAGGGGCTCTTTCCTTATGACTGGGAGCCTATTCAAGCCTTTGCCCAGAAACCACATTCCAGGTGCAGCCCCACCCCGAGCAGGCTGTGATGGTTGGAGCATGCCTGCGAGGAGGCAGGTGTGTGGCAGCAGGGTCAGAGACAGGAAACCAAACGGACACGTGACGAAGGAGCCGCCACATGAGGAGAAAGTCAGAGGAAGTCTTCAGTCCAGAGAGTCTGGGTTGAGGGGAGGAGGTTAAAAGTAAGATCCCAACAGATAGCAACAGGATAAGAGAAAAACAAAATCGAAAGACATAAACAAATGTAGGGGTAGTAATAACTATCTGCCAAGTATCTTATAGTCGAAAACAAATGCTCACATATAAGAATTTACTTTTACTTATTTGCCACGACTTGAGCCCCAAGTAGTGTCCAGATAAGAGCTATTTATTAGTGTGAATCTGCAGCAGGCATTCCCTCCCCCAATTAACGAACTTTAAAAAGAAGAAAGGGAGAAGCTACAAAGGGAATTTTAGTTTTCCAGCTCTAGGCAAAAGCAGCCAGGTTGGGGTCAATTGGTTTCACTTCCCCCTGACTGACTTCTTTGCTTGGGCAGTAATTGGGCAGATTGGGTTTCAGGCGGTCATTCTCCCAGAGCCAGCCCAGGTGGCTGCTCCTGTCTGCTGACAGCTAACACTACCACTAATGAAGAAAGCAGAGAGACAAGCCCTCAACAGCAACCAAAAGCAGCAACTCAAGAAGAAAAAAATACATTAGCAGTGTGTCTCTCACTGTTGTGGGCAATTAGGGCTGTGGGGACTCAGGAATGCTTCCAGGGGCAAGCAGAGGACCAGGCGGCACGCCTATCAATGCCACTGGGAAATCGGGGTGCTTATATTGCAGGTCAGAATGATCCCCAAGTGCAAGGCTTTAGGAAGTATGTCTGTAGCCGTGTTTTACTCCCACAGCATGGGCACTTTACATGTTTGAGCCTCCCAGCAACCCGATGAGGCAGCAAACCATTTCATACATGAGGAAACTGAGCTTCTGCGAGATTAAGACACTTTCTCAACATCATCAAGAAAGTGGCAATAATAAGTGGCCAAGGCGGGTTATCCAGAGGATTCTTTCTCAGAAGCTCTTGTCCTCTCCCACTAACACCGGGAAGCAAACACTAAAGCGATGTGAGAGCAGGGGACAGCACCCCATCTCTTGTTTTTCCTCTGATTTCAGAGAAGGTGGACTTCTCTTTCAGTGGTTTCCTCTGCCTAGAGAACACAATTCAAGTGTGGATGTCCAGTTTAAGGCTCTCACATCTGGTGTCTCACATCTAACGTACCACGCCGTAGTCCTACCTTTCACTATTGCCCACCTCAGCCTCACCTGTCTGCAACTCACTTGGCATAGCCCCATCCCCAGCCTGGGTTTCTTTCGTTCTCCAGCCCGAGCTTCCACATCGATTCCTTCCCTCTGCTATGTAGGCCCCACTTCCAACTTTAGGAAGAAACGTTAGGGCTCGTCCTGTTGCCGAGTCACCTGTGCAGCTGTCACTGACCTTGCCAGCACCCAGGGGCCTCTCCCTTTGCTAAAGTGTTGTGACATTTAGTTTGCAGTTCTCATATGATATTTGCCAAATGCAACCTTGGATTTTACACGAGGGTCCCATTGAATAGGACTGGCTTGAGCCTGGGCCACGAATAGTGAATACCAGCTGGGGGTGGGGCTCGGGAAGCCCCAGAAGGACACGCAAGTTAGGAAGTGCCTGTCGCAAATCTGCCAAACATGACATCACAGGGCAGCAGAAGGTCGGCACACACTGGAGGCTAGAGAGGAATTAAAAGCTTAAGTTAAACCTTAGACATTAAAACCTTGTTTCAGGTTTCGTGTGAGAGGCCAGAGTTCTTTGGAATGGGACACCAGGTAGAACTTGAAAAATATCCTTGGAAGTGCTTTTCCAGAGACCACAGGGATCAGCTGGCAAGATTTCTTGTATTACCATATATACATTTTCTGAGAATTTATGGCCATTAGACATTAGAGTTCCTAACGCAAAGCATTTTGAAGTCTTCAATATGCTTCTGTGAACTGTGACTCTCTAAGACAGAAATATAGAAGGCAAGTTTTTTCAAAATTATTTGTCCAGAGAATTAATTTTCTTTTCTCAAGTACCTCTACCACTTAATACACTTAATAAGTGCTATTTACATTTTTGCCATTTTGTTGTGGCTTCAGAAGAGCTAAGGCTGGGAAATTTTACAGAGATTTGGGCCTTACTTTTATTTAGAAAATGTATCTCTTTATTAAAAGCCAGAGTTATTGGAAGATTTGGACCAAAGAATGAGTCCAGTCTGGATTAGTAACAGTCAAGATAACCACAGAATTCTTTGAAGTGTACATTATAGAACTAGAACCCGACCAAATGATTTTGTATATTTCTCAAATTGACAGCTGATATTTTCCAATATTAAAGACACTGCATGGATATTTAAGAAAAGAACAATTTTTAGTTATTTTTACCTTGATGGTCCTCCTATTGTCTTATGGAAAAAGCCCTGCTTCTGTGACAAAGCCTATTTCAAGGGCTTATTTTATTAACTTTTGGAGTTGTTTTTTTGAAAAAAAAAATCTTATCTACTTGACCCATCATAATTCTTTATCTACTCCGCATGCAAAAAAAAACCCTTTGACACTTGAGCACCTCTTCCCACTTCCAGATACAGTGAGTGAAGACAAAGCTTCTATAGATTTCAGAAAGACATGTGTTGAGATATAAAGCCAATTTATAAGGTGGTACAAATTTCAATGTCAGGCAAAAATTCTTTGGGGATTATTCACCAACTTATTATCTCTGCCTTTTGTCTCTTCCACAGTGGAGGGCTGACACAGTGTTGACCTGCTCTGTATTTATGGCACTATTGTCTTCTAAATTTCTGCTCAAGCTTTGAATAGTTTCTCCAATACAGTTTCAAATGCCACAAAGAGATTTCTGATGTCATGGGTAGGTGTGTTTCTGCTGGATCCTGATTCTTAGGTTAACCAGCATGGCGTTCATTCTTTCTACCACAGCCAACAAACCTGCTGCTGACATACTACAGGCCTGAGCCCACAGATGTCTTCACAACACTGATTCCCATTTCTATGACACCAAAATGATGCTTTTTTTAATCTTTCATCCACTTTGGACTGAAAATGTCCAGGGACACTTAAATGTCTTGGCAAGTTTTCCTGTCCGGATAATTAGTGTGTGCATTGAACCAGTCAAGTTGAAACAAGAGTCTCTGAAAATCATGCTGGTTTACCTAGGAAAGAAATAATCTGCTTGGAAAACCTTAATTAAATATGGTGGCACTTGTATCAATACAAGCATTCTATCAATGCTAGAGTGTAACTCTGAGGACTGAAGATATCCATCCCAAGCAAAATATTCCTGATACAAGAAAACTGGGCAACTCCCAAATGTGATCTCCTGTGAGCACATTTGGGCCTATCTGTGTCCTTTCGTGGAAAGGCTGGAGTCAAAGCATTAGAGCAGGAGAACCAGCTAGTTATGGGTTCCCCAGGAACTGACCAGTCTCCAGGGGCATCTCTTCAGGCTCCTGGAGATTACCTGAGTCCAGGCACCTGGGCTACCATGGCTTTTTTAGGTCTCTTCTCAACTATTAGCATTTGTCCAAACAGCTGTCCATGTCTCATAAAAGACCTGCGTTTGGCCAGATAAGCAGTTTTAGTTTCAAAGGAAAAGAAAAGGCATTTTTCCTTTTTCCCTAAAATCTACAAATTGTGAGGATAAAATGAGACTATATATGGGAAAATTGTTTGAGAGTAAAAGTTGAACACCAACATTATTTCAAGGATTACCTTATCAATAATATAAGCTTTACATATTTCCTGAAGATACCAATTTTTAAAACCCAGAAGTCATGGTTTAGATTTGAAATTTTCATCCCCTTTCCTTCATCTTGCAAAAAAGCCATTAAGTTAAACAATCTTCAAGTAAGAAATCCGAAGATGGACTAAAACTGAGAACTATAACGGATATGGCAAATGTCAAGTCAATGATATCAAATGGGTCCTGGTCTAGGAATAATAGACCTAGACTGATGTTGTCTGTCCCATTAAAAGTTTCAACCTACATTTAAGAGACCACAAAAGCAGTTAGTCCACTTCCACACTTATTACAGAAAAAATTGACATATGAGGCCTCATGTGCAGGAGGGGTGAGAACCAGGGAGGAGACCCAGGTCTGATCCTTTCCCTGCTCAGTGAGGGAGCACAGGGCTTTCACACGTCTGCAGTCTCTCGTAATTGTTCCTTCAGCCCTGCAACGTCTCCCACCACCTCTGTACCTTCTCCCACTTTCCACATCAAAGGTAACACAAGGGGCTTCTTGTATCACATTGTAGAGCTGCCCACCAACACCTACTCCCACAAAAAAGTAAGCAAAAGGAACAGAAGTGTTGTTCTGTGAAAATCTGTTCCTCTTCTCTGGTCTCTTCAGTCCTGATTTCTTTAAGACCCTGAGTTCACGGGCATGTTTGTCTCCACGGCTGTGTGACGAGACCTGCACTTTGAAGATCAGAGGCTCTGGAGCTAGAAAGAGCAACACTTCTCTGAGTTTGAACTAAAGGCTGTCTCCACAGAACAATAAACAAAGTTGAGAAGCCCACTTGCAACAGGATCTGCGCTGGCTGATGGCAGTGCACAGCTGACAGGTGAGTCATGACCATCTTCGGGGGATTTAGTGTTGGCTGCTTTGGCTTCCTCATTTTGTACATATTAGGTTTAGAGAATGCAAGGAATTTGCTAGCTGAGCAAGTCCATTCATTCTGTTTTCTGACCAGGCTCTTTTCCACTGAGGTATGGCTGTAAAAAATTTCCTCAGCAGGCTTTGCTGCCAAAGCAGCACAGCTCAATGGGCAGTTAAACCTGAAACAAATCCTCTGAAAAGGCACTGTGCAGAAACAGAATCTAGCTGACTTTGAAGTAAAGGAATAGGAACTTACCTGCAAAGCGTGGGGCAAACCTAGAACAGCATCGCCCTCCCACGCGCACACAATGGAGGGGAGGCCGGTGGGACAGAGTGGGGGGTGTGCTGCACAACCAGTACACACGTAGGACGAGGCATCAGCCCCACTGACTGGCTCCTGGGAATCCCGGGAGTGAAATAACCCGGCCAAGTTCAAACACGAGATTACAGAGCAGGAATTTAAAGCCGTCTCACAATTCAGTGAGGATGATTGTGTCACGTTGGTGTTTTCCTTTTTATCCCAAGTTGACCGAAAATGTACTTAAATGTCACTAAAGTATAAATTTCTGCACATTTTTATTAGATAAAAACCACTATGCATTGAGTCAGAGTGACAGATTTAAGGAAAACACATACATCAAGGTCCAGATTAATGAATGGCTTATCAAAATCACAGTGCCATTTTCTGATTTGTAAACAAACCTCGAGCACTGTATTTTAACATCCTTTGGGGGGTTAAATTTGTTAGTGATAACATGTAGAAACTCTTGACTTTAATTTCCTAGCGTGTATTTTTATCAGAAAAAAGGTAACATTAGATGTGTCCTATGGAAATGAAGTACGAACTGAGTTAATTAAGGTTCTTGGGTAAGAATGGCCAAAAATGCAGACGAAGTTGGGTTCTTAGGTGAGAGTGACCAAGACGGAGGAGAAGTAAAACAGAACCACTGCACCATCTAGTGATGAAACTGTTGCTCTGCAACAAAGCACCTGATGCAATTTTCTATTTTGCAAATCAGGGTGAGCTTGAAGAATGTTCATAAAACTGGCCAAAAGAAAAATGTCTGATGACAGTGAACAATAGAAAATTAAGGGCGGGTGAACAGGAACAGTGGAATGGGGTAGATTCTTCCGTTTAAGGTTCCATTAGAAGATGGAGGCGAACCAAAATTTTATTCCTCAAGATCTGCCGTAAATCCTGCTTACTGTTCTGTATGTCCTAAAACTTTAGGTACCCTTTAGAATGAAGGGTTCAACCTTAAAACAGAGATAACATAAGAACCTGTTCAGTAAGCCTAAGACTCATTCTCCACCATAAAGCTCAGGGCAGGACCTGAGCCTCTTTCCTCTAGACTGCTTTGCCCTCTGGTCTTGTTCTACACAGATGGCAACAAACCAGGCATCCAGTGCTCAGTAAATACAATCCCCAGAGAGATTACCTCTTAAAAAACATTACAAAAACATTAATTCAAGAGTCAAAGGTAATAGAATCATAACAGAAATTTTCTTTTTAATCTGAAGATTTATATTTTGTTTAGGGACTTTTTCAGACTCATGGTCAGGAAGAAAATGTTTAATGATTTTTTAAATCCTATGATTGAAATTTACCTAGAAAAAAGGAAATATAATTTCAATTTAGTAATTACATAAAATAAAATGTCAATATACAGGATCTGGCAGAAGTAATTCCTGCTTGAGTGTGGTTGGTAGGGTAATAATATGGGTGTAATAATTTGTAGTTTTAATTCGAACATTTCACCTAAAATGTCACATGGTGTGCTTGAGTGTGACATTGTTATGTTACAGAATTATATGCTTACGATTTTGTAGCAAAAGATTTTGTAATTAAAAAGGGGCGTTATTTGTGCGGGACCCTGTATTGGAAAAAAACATTTACTTCCATTTTGTTTGCACAGGTTTTAAAGTTAAGCTAGTCTTTACCCTAGCAGGGCTGTAACATTTCAAGTGGCTTGTTCTGTCAACCCCAACCTTTTCTCAGACAGCATAATAAAGCCTAGTTTGGTACCTAGTACCATTCCTTAGAAATCCCTAAACAAATGTTTAAAATATGCATAAATTTGAAAACACAAATCCAGAGGTGATCATTTTTCAAATCCCAATAATGAGGTCTTATCCTGTTACAGGTGAGATGTCCCAGAATGCTCTGTAGAAACCAACACAGCACAGTGGGGGGGAGGGACACAGGTAAGTATAAGAGAACCCTAATTTACAATTATTAGCTATGTGATCTCGAGAAGTTTTTCACTTTCTGTGACCCTAAAATTCCTCATCTGTAAAGTAAGATAAAACACTTAACTTGAATGAAGCATTAATTACCATGAGTATTAGAGAACACATGTGAAGTGTGTAACATAACGAGCACTCAGTAAATGGTAGTCACTTATTATAAAAGCAACAGTCTGCTCTTCAAAACGATAACTCTTAGAAGGAGATGCTTATGTTGCGTAGGACTGGCTCGAGACCAAGTTTAACTACAACCAGACCAAGTTTGTTTTTCAGATTTCATAATTACCTTTCAGCACTGACTCCAAAACCTGTATGTAAAAGTGCCCCAGAGAAAAACCGATGAAAGGGTGAGAGACAGCATTTGAGTTTCCAGAGAATGAATTGAAAAGATATGTCATTGAGAATCAAACGCCCCATAAAACGTTTAAAGACAGGTTTATTTATATATAAGTGCATGAAATTGAATACAGAAACTTTATTAAAATACCGTATATTACAAATTTTACTCCAATAAATTCTGTGTTATGACATTTAAGTGCTGGACTCACTTTTAACAGTTGTTGTGTGAGTATCAGTAGAATCACCCTGTATGTTACAAAGAGGAACACCACCTACGGACCTCGGAAATGGTCCTGTGATTAGACAGTGGATGATATTAATTGTGCATCTTTTTTTAAAAAGCAATGAACTGGAACCTAGAGCTTGTCTTTGCAGACCAACTTTCTACAATCAAAAATGACCTGCATGTGTTTATTGCTGCCCTTTGAAGAGATGAGTGGTAAAAATAATTTAAAACAAAGATCAACATCTCTAAGGCTAACCTGATGCTTACCACAGTTAAAATAATTAAAATTCACTGCAAAATTTGAGTTATCCAGGAAACTATGCTATATACACAATGAGACCTGTACATGAATTGGGAAATTAAAAAATTGCTTATATAAAATTAAAAATCAATAGTATACAGTATTTACAGCCTGTTAGGTATTATACATAAACATAGTTTTAAAAAATAATCCTTCAAAATTAAACTGTATTATGTAAACATGCAGTACATATTTTCATACAGTGTAGTTTATAGTCTTAACAGAAGGGAAGCCGTGCTCACCCTCCGTGGGCGTGGCCAGACCCACCTCCGTGTCTGCGCGCCGCCCCGCCGACACGTGTTCCTCCCGTCGCTAAGCTTCACAGTACATTAAGTAGTTTGATAGCAAAAATAAGTCCCTGATGGTAAACATATCTCTAAAGGTTACATAAAGTGTCTGCCCTTGTACTACAATACAAAACTAACGCTGTTTTTACTAGCTTCTCTAGTTCACAACAAAATTAAATTTTAAAATTCCACTTTTAATTGTTTTCACTACATGTTTCCCCATTTCAGAGTTACTTAAAAAGAGTGAACAGGAGATAAATACGACATGAAAGTAGTTGTCATCCGTCACTGCCAATAGCAAAGTAACTGATCGTTATTAAACCATAGGAGCTATTTCCCTTGCACCGCTCCTTAGCTCCGAATCCTCATTAACAGGCCAATCCGGAACCTTACCAGGTTCGCTCTAGAAAAATATCTTACCTTCCACGGTACTGAGACATCATCAAGCTTTTAAAAATGGGTTACTAAATGATTCGTCAGTGGTCTGAGAGTTAGCACAGTTTCAAAGTGAGTCTTTTAATTTCTATCAGGTAAAATATATTTTTGCTATTTAAACAAATACATTTGAGTTGGTTAACTTCAAAATAAAATTGATTCCCTCATCCCAGAATGGCTGGAGTCAGGAGTTAACACTTTATGGTAGAATCATACAAATTTTACCAAGTTGTGTGGCTGAAGTGGAGAAACACTGTGGATTCCATATGTTCATCTAAACATGCAGAGCTCATGTGTGCGCAGAGCACACATGAATTTTTAAAGATTCCTCCATCATAAATGTATCCGATATCACAAATACTAAGAAAGCATCAATAATTAGACTATCAACTCACCCATTATTGGAAGGAAACCACTTTTATTACTATTCAAACAGGTGCCTCTATTTTGCTTTCTGTGGAGAAAACTTTAAAATGTTCCTTTCCAGAGATACTTAGCAATGATGCACAAACACACTAATTTAAAAACAAAGGAAACCTCTCTCATTTACAATACCATCAAGTTTACACTCACTTATACTGGGCTCCAAAAAAGTGATGCTTTTTAGAAATTGCCAATCCATAAGATATTTGGGAGAACAGGTTACTGTCATGGTAATTATGAATTACAGTTCCTCTTTCTGTATGTTTACACTGCCCCACTTTCCAGTTTCAGTTACACCCCCCCAAAGGGGGGCAGTTGTCTTTCCAGTGGGGGGGGTGCCTATGGATGGGTGCGGTATGGGGTCTAAAAAATATGTAAGAGGTTCATGCTCTCTTGACTTGCCTATAGTATCTATTTTTCAGTAAGATTATAGTTGCATAACCATAAGGTATTAAGCACATTCTCTTCAAAACCAGCACTTCTGACCCTATCAACAAGCTGTACATATGTTTAAACCATAACATATGACATCTGTATGGCAAGGGGAGGGCGATTTTTAAGAAATTGCTAAAGTAGTGCTTAAAATCAAGAAAGGATTATTATAAATGACTTCAATATATGTGCAATGAATGTAAAGAATGTGCAAATGAGTCTTCTAAATGCAGGGAAGAGATGGTTACAGTTCACAGTTCAGTTCACTCAGAGATCTGGGTGTGTCCGCTGATTTAATAAAGTATTAACTGATGCATTTCCACATTTACTGAAAATAATGTATACGTTAAGCACTACTTCCCTCAAACAAATTCAGATACATTTTTAGATAATTGATTTAGCAACATGCTCACAAACATTGCATTGCCTACACTGAACGGAGATCCTCAACTTAGAAGGGCAGACCTACCACCACCACACACAGAAAGGAAGGAATAATGATTTCAAAATGCTTTGTGGAAACTTGGCTCACAGAGAAAGAAATAGCCTTTTGGACTCACGCATACACATAGTCGTACAATGTGGTTTATGTTCTTCATGCAAGGGGGGAAACTGTCCACATGACACAGGGTACTTCATCACGTACGCCTTTGGTTCACGTGTTACCCCTCCAACGTGCACCCCTATCTTTAAGCTTCTCTCTGCTACAAAATGCTACCACATGTTTGAAAACTTTTATCATTTTTAATCAAATAATGTCCTTTTTATCCTGGAGTATTTCCCCCTCATATGTTATATAAAGGACCAACAGTTGGCAGGGGTATCAAACTCATTTTCACTGGAGGCCACATCAGCCTCGCAGTTGCCTGCAAAGGGCCGGATGTAATTTTAGGACTGTGTAAATGTAACTACCCCTTAACTAGGGGCAAGGAGCTTGGTGCTGCCGCTGGGTGGAAACAAGGTGCCGGCCAGATAAAACAAGGTGGAGGGCCGGATTCAGTCCTCGGGCCTTGTGTTTGCCACCTGTGAGTTAAGGGAAATTACGAGACTGCCAATTACCAGTCAATTTTAACCAGTGAGATTCTCACCCTGATTATTAAAAGAAAGAGCAATTTACCCAGTTACTCAAGTGTTGCCACACTTCTCTGCAATCTAGGCCTACTAGACTTCCATCAGTGACTTTCCACACTCTCCACGCCTTAAAAACAAATAACAACTCCTTAAAGAGATTCCCATTACAATTTTCTGAGTGGGAAAATTGCAATAGTTACTTGTTGAATTACAAAATGGACATAAATTCAAAACAACAGTTTTGTTTAAGTTTAAAAATGCAAGGAAACAAACAAGAACTAGAGCTTAAGCCCCTTGGACCACAGAGTGAAGGACTGGGTAGACACTGCCGCCCAGTTCTCTTTCCCTACAGAAGGTCCCCTGTGCTGTGAAGCCACACCCAGGGTGCGGAAGAGGGTGGACGCCAGAGGAGACGCTCCTCCAACCCTTAAACAAGGCAGTAAGCTGCAAGTAGTAGGGATTCAGGGACTGTTCGCTGAGTGAGTCCAAAGGGAGAGGCAGAGTAAGACAAAGGAGGAAACACTGGCTGCCGCCACCCTCTTCCTCCTTTAACCTGTGGTGAACACAGCCCGTCATCTCACCCTGCTGGCTCCGCCACTTCCACCACCACCAACTCCTAAAACGCTCTTAGATAAGTACCTGTTGATTTGAAAAATAAAGAGGAGGTAAAGGAAGCAAGATTGTAAGAGAAATAATTTTAATTTTTCCTTCCTTATATATATATAGAGAGAGAAAATGTAGGAATGAAAGAAAATAGATGGGTTTTTCAAGACATATTTAATGACTATTGCCATATGTAATTTTTAAAAATTCTACTGACTATCAGTCACTTACTGTCAAACATTCACTTGTGTGCCATTCGCACAAAAAAAGTCAACAAGTAACAGGGCCTGGATTCAAATTTGAGTCTTTGGTTTCGATTCTAGTGTTCTCCTCACGCTGTCGCAGCAACGCGCTCTCCGTTACTGAAACTCCGTTTGGTGGGTGGACTGGAAATATCAGAATTCAGGGGGGGAAAGGACTTGAACTCTTAAATAGAATTAGGAAGCAAATGTTGCCCCGATCTTTTTAGGATTCGAAACCACCGTGCTGGCTCTTGGCGAACTCGGGGCCGGAATCCCTTCTTAGCCGTCCTTGTACTTCCCATAGAAAACGCTCAGTACCGCCCTGTGTACTTAGTAGACTGAAAGTATTTTCAAAATTGAATGTGTCGGTCTGTGTCAGCTGGTGCATATTAGCATGTCAACCCCACACTCTTCATCTTCATTCAAGCACTCGACTTTTCCAATATGTTCTTTGATTTTAAATTACCCCTGTTCATTACGTCACAGATACATGACATGCAAGGCAGCTCATTTCTTTATTTCTCACTTAAAGTACAAATAAAATCCTGACACTTTTTAGGGCAGTGGACATACTAAATGCCACAAATACTAAGACAGTACATTGGGTGACAAACTGTAACACTGTTTGGTAAACATTAAGATCTAAACTAAGAATAATTAAGCTGCGAGCACTGAATATAGCCATCATTTAGGACTTTCTTTAATTCTAGACAGCCAATGGACTCCTCCCATGGGGGCGAGTACTTGCACCTTCTCCATGTAAAGGTTTTAAGCATCATTTGTGGTTAGATAAGGCCCCCTGACTAAACTCTGGTCTATAGGTATTTCTAACCAGCATGTTAAAAAATAATTAGTTTGAGCATATAGGAGTCTCTTCTTTGGGGAACTGATTTCACTGTCACCAATATTTTACTAAACATTTTTTAAAAATAAAGAAGTGTAAACTACAGAGGATTTCTCCTGTCCTTCCTGCATTTGTCACACAAAAAAATCACAGACACATTTTAAGAAGTGTAACACAAATACATCAATAAGGGTTTTTGTCAAATCAAAAGCAAGCGTCTCCAGCACTATTAACCCCCCAAAAAACTCCCCAAATTAAAAAATCTCAAACATCCTCATACCTATTTAAAAGATCATTCAAATGAACAAATTCTTCATTAGAACATGAATATGTTCACTGAACAAAAGCTTTCCAATTTGACTGTATTCGCATAGCAGCTTTATACATACGTATATAATGATATATGTGTGTAAATATATATCATTAAATGCTCTTGTCTCTGTAAGAAAACCACTAACTTAAAAAAATTTCAGCTTAGAAATAGCTAGTAAGATAATGTCTTCAGTTCACACTATTCAACTGTATTTCAAAACATCAAGAGTGATAGTTAGTTACACAAAATCCCAATGGAAATAGCTGAAAACAGCAAAGAAACCAAAAAATCCCCCCACAGGTTAAAAGGACATATACACGCACAACTCATAATGTAAAGCAACTTGATAATGAGGTTAGGACATTCCACAAATTAATGATTAACCATCCAATTATATTTCCATTTTAGAATAAAAACAGGAGTTTAAATCTCTTTGGTCCATACATTCGTACATTTATGTACCCAAGTCATTTTCTGGTTGATTTTGGGTTCTGAACCATATGCTCCAAATTACCGTACCATGACAACTTTCTTAAATCATAACATAACCATATGTTTAAATATTCATCTTGTACATCTCTAATATGTTACTGGTAATTCCTCTCAAAGAATGCAAACACTTTAAATTACTGACAGAATAGCCAACATAAAGAAAGAACACTGAATTCAAGTCTAACAGAAAAGGAGAAATAAAATTGATTTGGAAAATGTATGCCTAAATTTAATTTGGAAAACATCAAAAATACAAAGAACACATGAAAGTAATTTCAGGGTTATACATAATTTAAAATCAGTTTTAAGATCAAAGATCTCTAGGAATGCATAGCTGCTGTTTTTTTTTTTAATCAAATTTATAAGTCGCAGCCTTAGAAAATCCCCCAAATTGGCTTCCCTACTGATGAAAATACCTACCCCCTGCCCCCACCAATTCTTCACTATTAAGTTGTTGGTTTTTCGGGGGCAGGGTTGCTTTTTCTTTGTTTGTTTGTTTGTTTTATTTGGTACAGGAAAAGTAGTGTGGGTAACAAAGGTCTTAAATTTGAATGGGACCCAATAGAAACCTACTTTTTACCACATCGGGTTATAAAACAGCAAGGCTAGAGTGTGCAGATTATTTTTTTGGATTGTCCTTAACTCATATTCTCTGCAATGGCTACTCCTTTGAGTTAGCACATTTTAATTGTACTTGGTACTAAAAAAAGTTTCAGTAGAAGTTAAACCACGTTCTCTTTTCCTTACTTCCTATATTCTTAAAAATAAGGATAGGTTGCCAAAACCTCTTAAAATATTTTATAATTTATACTAAGGGCTTCTTCATTTCTAATAAATATCAGCACATTCTAATAAACTTAAATAACAGCATAAATCAAGAACTGAACTAAAATTAAACATTCAAATATATTTCAGTACTGTTTTGATACATTGAGAATAACTGCCAAATTTTAAAATTATTTACTAAATCCTCCAATTCTTAGTGAAAGTGTGTTACCACATATCCAAACAAAATAAGGTAGTTTATTAATCTCCCTATATAACTTACTGTTACTTATCTACAAATGAGGCTTTTTGTTTTCACAGCCTAATTTAGGCCACTCTTAAATATAGTTAATACTCCAGAATGAAAGATTGTTTACATTTTGTCAAAAATCAAGACATATGCAACAAGTAATATAATCCCACTGAGATACTAATTATAAAGATGTTTTCTCCACGAGATACAAGGCAAAAACTTTCTTTAGAAGGGTCAATGAACATGCATTTCAGACTTCTAACAAAATTTCTAAGAAATTTTCAAATTATATTTTTATGACACACAAACACAATCAGTGTGTGTCACCCATAAAGGTTTTGAATTGATATCAACAGAACATTTATATATGAGGGAAACTATTAAAAGACTGTTATTTAAGTGAGTAAAAAGGATGCACCCTATAGATCTACTCTGAGTCCTTAAACGAGTTCAGCTAGTTTTCCATTAAGTATTATTTTCCACATAAATCAAATAATAATGCCTAAACATATTAAAGCCCTAAATCCCAGAAACGTTCAACAATGAAAATCAAATAATTTACCTCATATTAAATGATTAAATATTCAGCACTCATACAGGACTTAGCATTTCAGAACAAAAATCTCACTACATTACCTGAATTCATGTCAAACATGTTCACAGCACTCATCTACATCTACACTTGCAAATTGTCACATGATCAATGTATAAAAAAAGAGTTTGGCACATATATCAATTCTTCAAAATGTCCCTGTAACTTAAACACAACACTGTTAAAAATGAAGATTCAACACCAATGTTAACCTGATTGGCAGCTAAACAAGGTGCTTTTTCTTGTAGCTTCTCATAGTGTAATTCGCCTTGCCTGGGATGGAGGCACGTAAGGTGCAGTGCGGTAGTGCAATCACTTGAACACCAGAGGGCAATCTTTCCACGCAGCTCAAGGCCTTACTTTCCGACCTGCTCCTTCCAAGATTCTTGTGTGATTTCATTTCCACTTGCTAACAGTGCCATTTTCAGAGAATCTGTACATCTGTTTCTTTATGTGAAGTGAGTCATTTCCATAGAAACCTCAAAGTGTGGCGAGGATCCTTGAAAAGGAGATGATCAACGTCAGTACCGTCTGTCCAACGCCCCACACCAGCGCTTCCAAGGGGGCCATGTTCTTCCCCGCCACTCGGTAAATGCCTGCGACTGCCGCACCTGCGGGAGACCCGGCAGAGAAACAGAACGACACAGTCACTCGCGTCACAGCGCACTGCGGGGCTCTAACTTAAGATCTCTTTGCAGTTTATGAAAACAGAGTTAGTCACCGATCATTCTCATCTTGTAAGTTTTTTCTGAGAGCGCTTCCATTTGACTGGTAAAAGTTACACTTAACCATACTACACTTACATAATTGAGAAACATGTTTTTCTGCTTCTTGGCCTTTTGGCTAAGATCAAGTGAAAAACATGCTTTTCTATTCGACCACAAAATACATATATATTTATGCTTCATGCTGCTTGCTTGACACCAAATGTGTTCATAAGAAATAAATAACTCATTACTGTATATAATCTCTCTCCTGGGCACTGAATTAGCCATAATTCATCAGCACTTTATAAAAACATACATATAATACAATATGTTGATAATTATAAATGATAATACAAAAACTACATAGTCTAATAATGTAACTTCTAAATGATTTGAGAAAATTTTAGTATCACTTTCTTGCAGTAAGTTATTAAGTGTCATATACAATAACAATATTTGACAAATTCACTTTACAATCTATCACACAAAGTTTTTTATTAAGCTCTTTAATAAATCATGGGACTGCAAGGTTATTTGGAGACAACTATGGTGACATCTAATAAAAATGGGAGATGAACTTGACATGTTTTAGGAAAAAGTGTTTAGGTAAGGTGTACTTCCAAAACTGAGGGGATCAGTTACAAGGAGTCAGAGCCCACCTGACTCGGCGTTTCACCTTATTAATATCGCATATGTAATGATGTGGCATCTAAGTGGCTGATTTTAAAAGGACATTCAGAAATCGTAAGGGAAGAAACATTTAAGTTGTAGTATGCCATCTCACAGATTGAGAGGGCCTTAAAACTTTTTTTCTGGAAAAAACTGTCTACGTCTCCTACAATAGTCAAATGTAGAAATAAGAAGAGATAAATTATTTGAAGACACTGGATTTACAGTTATTTGACAGAGAAATCTATTTATAGCATCTAGGTAAGAAATTCTTGAGTTCATTTAAAATATCCCAAATAGAAATTATCGTATTCGTTTTTAGGGGTATACAAGGTCCAGAAGTAAGTTGAGTGTGGTTGGTAGGATAATAATAAGGGTGTAATAATTTATAGTTTTAATTTGAACATTTCACCTAAAAGATCATATGATGTATGATATGATGTTACAGAATTATATGCTTAAGCTATTGTAATAAAAGAGTTTGTAATAAAAAAGGAGCATTATTTGTGCCTGTCCATGTATATGGGAAAAGCAAATTATTAATCTAAACCAAGGGCTTTCATATGCATGTTTTAAGAAAGAAATTAAATGTAGAGTATTTACCGCATACTATGTGTCTTGATAGGAACTTTACAAATATTACATTACTTAAGTTACCATACCACCCCTAAGTATTATTACCTAATTTGAAGATGATAAAAAGGAAGTTGAGAGGTTCGATTGCTAGCTAAAGGAATTATGTATAATACATACGAGAGCTGGAATTCCAGTCCAGGGCAGTCTGGCCACAAATCCCCATATTATTCTATCACTGTGTATTTACAATAAATGAAAAAGAATACAGGAATTCTGAAAATAATAAAGTAACTGAAAATCATCTCAATATTAAATAAAACTCCTAATGGCACCAAGAGTTTACTCAATCAAGTAAGAAGCTTCACTTGCATAATTGGTTATATCCTGGAATTTTAGAGTTGGATGCCACTCATAAAAATTTTAAAGACCTCATGCCTTCTCTGTTATCAGATATTGTGCTAAAATAAATCCAAGAAAATACTGTTTTTATAGGGATTTATCCTAAGCTTCCATGACTGTCTTTAATTTTTAAAACCACAATTTGGTCTCCATATTTCCAGCCCTAAGTTTTCAAAAATGATCCTAGAAATAAAAAAATCTAAGCAATCATTAGCCCAGGCTGCCTGGGAAATAGCAAACAAATCTGTCCCTTCAAAGTACAGGCTTACGTATGGTTAAGAGCACGGGTTCTGGAGCTAGACGCACGGATTATCATCCAAGTTCCACCACCCAGCAGCTGTGTTACACTAGGCAGTCACTTAATCAATCTCTTCGTGCATCACTTCCTTAACTGTGAAATTGGGTGTGAAGATTAAGAGACAGTTCTCAGAAAGTATGTAGAATAATGTCTGGTCCTAGTATGTACTCCAATTTTGATTAGTGGTCATAGTGGTAGCAAATGATAAAGACTTTTCCTGTCAGTGATTCACCATTCAGTAAGCGGTGTTAGAACTGGGAAGAAGCAAATTTAGGTCCCTACTTCACACCATTCCCCAAAATAAGTTTCAGATGGATTAAAGAACTAAATGTTAAAAACAAAACTACAAATGTAAACTTCAAAATATAAGAGACTATGTTTATGATCCTAGGAGATCAGTTTAAGACCGCACATAAAAAAAAGCAAAAACCATAACCAGATTTGAATGAAGAGATAGACTAGAAAAATACTTGCTATATGTATAACAAACTGATGATCGGTATCCAGAATACACACACCACATATGCACACACATATAATAACGGATGCAGCATTTTCTGTAATAGTAGAAGAAACAAAAAAGCAAAAACACCAATATCCATAAAAAATATATAGATATACATGAACTGACAAAAAATCATTATACAATAGATAAAACATAAAACAACACATATTCTCTACCAGGACGTGCATACACATGTACCTGCATGCAAATACACATATATGTGTGTGTATGAATATAATGTAGAAACAAAAGTCTGGGGACACATGAGCAAACTGGAAGTAGGGTTACTTACATCTGAGACGAGCACTGGTTCAGGAGTGCTAGTCAAAAGAGACCCCTGCCTTACCCACGTTTTAAATTTAATATAAACAAAAGAGTTATATACAATATATAGATAAATCCTTCATCTACAGCTTCAGTTTCTGTGATTTCGGTTACCTGCGGCCAACTGTGGTGTGAAAATATTCAGCTGAAAATTCCAGAAACAAACAATTCATAGGTTTTCAATTTGCACGCCCTTCTGATGAGATCTTACGCCATCCCGCCTGGGATGGGAATCAGGCGCTAGGCTCTGGGTGGCCTTCTCCAAGACCAGACCCACTGCGGTGGTGTCATGATGCCTGTGTCTGAGTAACCCGTATGCTACTTAATAATGGCCCCAAAACACAAGGGTAGTGATGCTGCAATCTGAAAATGCCGAAGAGAAGATGATATGTGCTTTAAGTAAAAAGGTTTGTATGTATAGAAAAAAACACAGTATATTTTAGGTTTGGTGCTACCCTCAGTTTTAGGCATCCACTGGGGGTCTTGGAACATGTGATCCATGAATAAGAGGTGAACCAATGTATTACTTATGTGACTAAAATTAATTTTAAAACTTTAACTTAATTTCCACACCAACTTGTCTAAGCTTCTCTACAATTACAAGAAACTGTCATTTTAAAAGGCCAGAATATCTTTCAATCCTATTTTCCAAGCAAAAATACTTGTATACAGTGACAAAGTTCACTAAACTCTTGATTTAAAATATTGGGGAATAGGTATACTGTAGATAGCACATGTTTGTGAAAAAGGAAAAATTGTGTTAAAAGTCAAATGTTTTTTCTGTGATTAAAATACACGTTTATATTTATTATTGTTATTCCTTTGTAGTTTCGGGATTGGGGCTTAAATACTTTTGGCTTAAGACAGAAGGCCCACGAAATCAGTTGTGGGACATCTTCCACGTGGGCGTGGAATTTAACTGGAGGTCAGGAGCCACGGAAAAGCACCCTGTGCAATGTGAGAAGGGAATAAGAGAAGGGCCTCGCGGAGCAGAGGAGTGAGTGAAGAAAACATTTCTACCTCCCTGTCATCTTCTTTTCCAAATAAGCTGACTCCTTTATTTAGTATTAGCTATTCTGGTGAGGAGAAAATGGATCTCACTTTGGAAGGCCCTGCTGTTTGAGGAAAAACAAACACACAATCACTATCCCACTTTTCTTTCAAGGAACAGAGGACAAAAATATAGAGCCTATAAGGATGAGGGAAGAAAAAAGAATCTAAAACAAGAAGAAAAACCACTGTAAAACTGCAGAATTTTCATGATCAAGGAAAACATTTAATAGTGTTACACAGAAGATAAAACCAATTGCCATTAACTGCCCAGTGGATAATCAGTTAGAAACCAAATTTCGAGTTACATCTTCCCTCCACAACAATTAGGTTTAAAAAAAGTTCCCACTGCATCCTATCATTTCACAACCGAGAAGCACTAGTCAGAAAACACTGTTTCAGTGAAATTCTTAATCTAAGAATAATAATAATTTTGTGTGTCTATTAAATGATTTTGAGAGCAATGCTATTAAATATTGAGCAGATATGAAAGAGGATTTATAAAACTCTACCTAGATTATTTTTTAAAAACCTCCGAAGTATCCAACATCCAATAGAAGAACATTACTATTTCCTTTGAAGATCTACAATTGTATCCCATTCCCTTTCTGAATTTGTTTTTTATCATTCCTTTGCTTTTCTTCAGTTTTACCACCTGTTTATATTAATAAAATATACATTATTTAGTTTTTTAAATAAAGAAGTTTTATATACATTGATGCTCTCTCCTAGAATTTTTGGCTCAATATTAATGTCTGAAGGTATCAATGATGTTCGTATGTAGCTACAATTTATGCATTTTCATTGTTGAATAGAATGCCAAGTATGGATACACTACAACTTACTCATGCAGTCTACTGCCAATGACACTTGTTTCCAGTCCTCAACAATGACAAGCACTACTTCTGTGAACATCCTTGCACATGACACCTGGCACGCATATGCAGTCAAGAGTTTCTCTGCATCCCGTGGGTAAAGGCACAGCGCCCAGTCCCGTGTTAGAGGCCTTTTCAACTGTACTAGAAAATGTCGAATCTTTTTTCAAAGTAGTTGTACCAATTTATATTCCAGTTACTAATCCATATCCTTATCTTTTGGGGTTTTGTTTTTTTTTAATTATTTTATTGTTGTTCAATTACAGTTGTATTTTCTCCCTACCCCCTCCAAACCCACCTCCCTGCCTTGCTTCCACCCTTCCCCTTGGTTTTGTCCATGTGTCCTTTATAGTAGTTCCTGAAAAACCTTTGGCTATTGTTAGATTGTTCTTATTTTCTTATCTTTTGTTTTTACCAATTTTTGTCAATCTGGCAGGTGAGAGGTGTTATTTCTATGATTAATTTGCATTTCATTACGGTTTCTACTTCTATAAAATGCTTGTCAAATCTTTTGTCCCTATTTTCAACTGGATTGTCTTTTTCTTATCTAATCCATAGGGTTTTAAAAATAATTTTGGATAATAATCTTTTACATTTACATGTATTAACAAATATTTTGTGCTTTATTTTTCACTCACTTTAAAGTGTATTTTGCCACACGATAGTCAGTGGAAAAATTACAAACATTATGGTCGTCATTTTCTCGGTGAACTCTGAGGCTAAGCTGGGTGGGAATGAGGAAGACAGAAGGGGGACGAAGTGCTTGAGATAAATGGTACATGTTAGGAACTTGCGATAATTAGGAATAAGGAAAGATCCCCAAAGTATTAAGGGCTAGAGGAGACTGGTGCAGGGAAGATACAGGGGAGAAAGCAATACTGCTGAGTTGATCTGAAGGTGAGCTAAAAGATAAACCTGTAAGGACAAGGGAAACTAGGAGAAGAGTCACCAGTGGATGGAAGATGTCAATATCCAGCAACGGAAAGTGCCTGCAGGAGGCACACCAATGAAAGTGACTCAATTTGCCCTTCATATTTCTTGAGAGAAAAAATATATGAAGGTGAAGGCAGGTTTAGTTTTACTAGTGTGTTGATTGCTACCGCTTTGTGTAGTTAGATCAGGGGTTTGGCAAACTAAAATCTGTAAGTCAACTCTGGCCCACCACCTGCTTTACACAGCATGAAAGCTACGGATGCTTTTTACATTTTTACAGAGTTGGGAAAAGTCAAAAGAAGAATACCGTTTCATTATAAATGAAAATATATAAAATTCAATTTTTAACCCATTGAATTTTAACCCATAAATAACATTTTGTTGGCGCACAGCCACACTCATTTCTGACACTGAGCTATTTCTGCACACCTGAAACAACATGTGTGAGGTAATGAGCCTGCACTTTTCTGTTCTCGTGGGGTCCTTACCTGGTTTAGCACCAAGGTAACTGTGGCCCTGGTAAATAAGCCGCGGCCCAAGCTCTTACTCTTCCCACTTTCTGCAATAATTTGGATAAAATAGGAACTGACTATTTCTTGGAAATTTGGGAGATATCATCTGTAAACCCATTTGGCCTTGGAGTTCTTTTGGGAAAAGTAGTCTTCAACCTTTTAATTGTTTAAAAATACTTATTGTCCCATTCGTATTTTCTATTTCTTCTTAAGTTAATTTTGCTTTTTTATATATAAGAATATATAGCTGTTATGCTATTTTAATAATTCTTTGCTTTATATTTTACTTTTCTCTCTTACTTTGTTTTTAATTAGCAATCTATTCATTTTATTAACTTTGCAAAGAAGCAGTGTTTCTGCTTTGTAATCTTTCACAAACTCAATATATAGGACTTAACAGCATCTCTCTACATCGATAAAACTAAACAACGTAATCCAAAGAGATACTGTCTATGCACCGCAACCACAACACGATGAGTTTAGGAAATAACTTAATCCAAATATGCAACCCTCCTTTGGAGAAAAACATTTTTAAACTCCAACAAAAGACACAGAATTTGATCTGAAGAGGGATATATTACATGTTCTTAGGTGGACTAATTTAATATGCCATTCTTCTCATATTAACCTCTAAATTCAATTAAATCTCAATAAAAATCAATGTTATACTTTTGGAGAAACTCAGTAGATATTTTTAAAAATTTACCTGACAGAACTGAGATCCATGAACAGCTATGTTACCTTTGAGAAAGAACAGAAATGAGAGGGACCTAGCCCCATCAGATACTAAAAAATACAGGTATGCCCTCACCAGGTGGCTTAGTTGGAGCATCATCCTGTGCATCAAAGGGATGCAGGTTCTATTCCCAGTCAGGGCCCATACCTGGCTGGGTTGCAGGTTCAATCCCTGGTCAGGGATTGTGTAAGGGGGGAAGCAACCAGTCAATGTTTCTCGCTCCATCACTCTTCCTTCCTCACTCTCTAAAACCAATAAACATATCCTTGGGTGAGGATTTAAAAAGTAAGAAATACAGGCATACCTCAGAGATATTGTGGGTTTGGTTCCAACCTAGTGCAGTACAGGAAATATTGCAATAAAGCAAGTCATGATCTTTTTGCTGGGGGAGGGTTTACCTTCAATTGGTAAAATAATGCAACATCTGTGGAGTGCAATAAAGTAAAGTGTAATAAAATGAGATCTCCCTTATTACAAAACCATGAGGATGAAAAAATTTGGCCTTGCTGCAAAAACAGATAAAAGGATCAACAAATAAGAACAGAGTTCAAAGGCATACATGTACTCTGAGAACACAATACACAAAAAGGTGATGCCACAAATCAATGAAGAAATGTATATTTTAGTGGCTGGTATGGTAAAAATTTGCTTCTTCTATGGGAGGAAAAAAAGGCACCTGGAATTCTATCTAATACCAAATACAAAGGTAGACTCTAAACCAGGGGGGGAATTATGAGCTGAATACCAGACATCAGTTTTTGTATATAAAGTTTTATTTGAAAAAGCCATGCCTACTCATCTACATATGTCTATGACAAGTTTCATACTAAATGGCAAAACTGAATAGTTATGACAGAGACCATCTGGCCAGCAAAGTTTAAAATATCTACTATCTGGTCCTTTAAGAAAATACTTGCTGACCCATGCTCTCAATGAAACAAAGATTTTAATATAAAAGATAAAACTATAAAATTAATGGAAGAAAACATATCAGAAAATCTTTTGACCTTATTGTGGGGGAAAATTATTAAATAAAACTCTAAATTATAAACCAAAAGGCAAAAAATCTTTTTGCTGATTGTGAAGAAATTAAGGATTTCTGCCCAGTAGATAACATCATGGATAAAGGTGAGCAGTAAAAGACTGGAAATTTTTGCAGAGTCCAAAACCAATAAGAGAACATCTCTAACATTTAAGAACACCTGTAATTTAATAAAGAGGAAACAGAACTCCAAAAGAAAAGTAGGCATATACTTTAAAGAAGCAATTTGCAAAAAACGAAATCTAAATATATAATAAGTATAGAAAGAGATGTTCTAATTAATTCAGTAATCAGAGAAATACAAATTAAACCAACAATAAGATGTCATTTTATGCCTCGTCAAAGTTAGATACACAGGGTGGGCAAAAGTAGCTTCACCGTTGTGACTGTGTGAAGCAAAGTCTATTCTTGTATCATTACTTATTAATTATTGTATTATTTTCCACATGAACTGCAAACCTACTTTTGCCCCACATTGTAAAATGTCAGGATGGCACTGCAGAGAAACCCAGTTTCTCCTATTGGTGGTACTAATTATCTATACTAACAAAAATGGGAAAATCACTCTATTCTGGAAAAATTCTAACAAATAGCTAAATACAGAGTCCAGCAGAAGTGACACCTGCTTGAGTGTGGTTGGTAGGGTAATAATATGTGTGTAATAATTTATAGTTTTAATTTGAACATTTCACCTCAAATGTCATATGGTATGCTCGAACATGATATTGTTATGTTACAGAATTATGTGCTTATGGTTTTATAATAAAAAAGGGACATCATTTGTGCCGGACCCTGTATAATAGAGACATGTATCGACATTCTATCTTATTCAACAAAGACATACGAGAATCATTTGCTGCACTGAATAAAAAGGTATGAGTGCTCTGACACTCACAAATTACATTAAGAAAATTTAGTTAAATATTTACATTAGTTAGTTTTCTTAATTCAAGTGTTTGCAGGTCAGAAATTAGCCAGAATAAATTTAAATGTTTTATTACTAACCTGGATACATTCTATTTACTTGAAATTGTGTCAGACTTATATTTTCAAGAATTTTAAAATATAACATTGTAGTTTCTAAAATCATTGGCTTATTTTATTCTTGACTGAATTGAAAGTAGGTAGTATATGTACATATATCGCTGAGATAAATGGAAGTAGAATGACATTTCTTTAAAATGTTTTTAAAATTGTACCAATGAATACACATGCTATACTTATGACCCACAAATAAGCTGTCCCTCCTTCCCTCCCCAGTTCACTGTCCCACGATCACCACAGCGGCCCCATCAAAACCACTGGCAGTCCCCTTCATGTCTTTCTGCACACCACCGAAGTAAGTAAGTAATCACTAATTTAGATTTCTCCCCCTTGGCCATAGTCCTAAAATTAAGTCCTCTTCCAATCCACTGCCACCACTCTAGTTCAAATCCCAGCCTCATGGTTAAATTATAGTTACTGCCTCTTAATTCCTCTCCCTCCCCTTTTGCTTCCCCTCTTCTCTACCCTTTCTTTCTTCCTTTCCTCTGCTCTTCCTCCCTCACTACATCCCTCCATCCAACCAGTATTTTTTTAGTATCTCTTATATTCCAAATAGTGTTTTATTTTGGGAATGCAGCAGTGATGAAAATAGATAAGGTCCCCGCTCTTCTAAAATTTTCTCTTGGTTACTCACATATATTCTATATTCAGCTATAAAACACGTTTTCCCATTGACCTGCTTTGCCCCTTGCCAACCCTATACAAAATATCTATTTGTTTTCCACAGCCTGCAGCGCTTTCCGGCTGGCTTTCTAAGATCCACTAGGATTTGGCTCCATTCTGTCTTTCCAGCTGAATCTCCTACTCTTTCACTATGTGTATGCTTCACTAAACCTGGGCAGTTGTTTTAAAACTATCTATGGCAAAATGGATGAGGAACCACATGATAAAGCTACAGGTTGAATGCAGCAACAACAAAAAGCTAATACCAGATCACGCGCGCGCGCGCGCACACACACACACACACACACACACACACACACTAAATAGTAAATGAAGAAGGGAAACAACAGGCTACTTCCCACAACCACTGTATGATTGTCTTATTAGTGCCACAGGCATACCCAGAGACATGGGAACAGGGCTTTCCTCTCAAGACAAGGCATGCCAACCACTCTGGGAAACAGTGAGTGTGGGACACAGAAGGCCAGGCCTGAGAGCTGTAGAAGAAAAGGACCTCCTCTGATCTCTGGGGCTGGGAGCCAATTAGAAAGTAAAAAGTCCTTTTTGGAGAGTCTGAAAACAGACCCAGTGGTGGCAGTGGGATGCCCCAGACATTCGGAAGCAGGCCAGGAGCAAAGGCCAACATAAGCCTCTGTTACTCAGTGGCACGGACAGAACCAGCAGCAGCACGGACAAGCAGCCAGTTTCCGGCAGGACCACATTAAGGAAGCCGCTGTGGCACCCTCCCATCTCAAGGTGCATCGAGGAGTTCTGGCTCCACTAGCACAGCAGAAACCAGAACTACTCTCTGAACCTAAGGCTAGAGTTGGAGCCTAAAGACAGTGCTAAGAGGAGAGGGCCAGAGGGAATGAACCTGAGGCCTGGCACGAAATACACATGAGGCAGCACAGGAGAAACCTTGGAAATAGCTAGAGGACATCTAAAGTGACAAATTTCTAGTAGGCCTGGGGAGATTTGTGTCATAAATTGGTATATATGAAGGAAGTGCAATTTCATTTTGTAGTTATAGGCAGATGACATCAATGACCAAAGGGCTGTAAAAGGACAGTTATCACCATCATATTTGTGTGCCTATCTTTCTCCCTCATGAGATAGTGAGCTCCTTTAAAGAAGAAACCACACACATTATAAGATAATTTTTCCCATGAAATGCTTTGCCCCCATCAACTCTTACAAGTTTTTGCATTTCCCACAAAACACGAGTCTTCACATAGAAGTACAAAAACCATTTCAATGAATAAATAAGCTGATCTTTACCTTCTAGGTGAAGTGCAATTAGTGCTGAAAAGATGACATGTTACAGTTACAGTAAGAATAACATTACCAAAACCATAAGTGCATATACAATTCTGTCCTTAAACAAAACAAAATCAACTTACTAGTAATCATTGCTCCAGTTACAGAAGCCAGAAATCCAATGCTGACTGCAATGACAGAGATTACTCTCCCCTGCCTATGCCTCTGCAGCATCACAAACATCAACACGCCTGCAGCACCATGGACAAACAGAGAGGAGAAGAGAGCCCAGAGAAAGATCCAATACCACATCTCTGAAAGGAAAAGCACAGTGTTAATAATTCTCCTGGAAAACATCTTAGAAAACGCAATTTAACGATTTATGAGCACCCACGGTTTGGAAGAGGTTACATGAGATAACAGATATAAAAATGCCTAGCACAGTGCCTGACACATAGTAGTACTACATAAGTTTTTATGATTATCATCATTGCTAATGCTTGATGGGAAAGGAATTTCCTTCATGACTTCAAAAATTAAGGCTACACATTAATTTCCTCTAAATGTCTCCCTCATGTAGCCATAATACATCAATTTGTTCGATATTATACTTACAAAATATGTATATACCCATATATTAAGTATATAGGTATACCCATATATTACCCATATACCCCTATATCCATACATATACCCATAATATACTTACAAATCTCCCAAAGTAAATTGTTAATTTATTGCTGTTCGATATGTAATTTTCTATGTTCTACAGTAAATAACAGTGTTAAGACATTTAAAAATCTATCCCTTAATTCACATCATTCCAGATATTAGTTAATGAATTTACTGCTTATAATTTTAAGAATTTCGGGCAATTCCTCTCTTGGCTCTCAACTTTTTATACACTACTAAACAGTCAAAATTTTTAAATTTTAGTAAGAAGTCTTTGCCTCAGGTCATTTTAATAGTCCTTACCCAAAACTTTTCAAGCTCCATTATTCTTCAATATATCTTCAATTACTATTCATTGAAGTTTAGTTTATAAAGAGTTCATGAGCACAGCTTTCACTAGGTTTTCCTCTCATTCATTCCCTCTCTTTCTGACAACCGGTGGCCTCCCAATCCATCTAGCTCCATAGATATGCTGGGTCCTTGCTTTGGCTCCATTCTCCTGGCCATGTTTGTGGTCAGGTGTATCAGAGCAGGCAACTGGCCCCAGCCCAGCAAGTCATTCCCTTCCCCTAGGAGTTCTGTAGTGAGACCAACTGAGCACCTCAGTCTTTGGAAGGCCGAAGCTGAAAGGTGCAGGATTTGTAAACAGCCATCTCATCACCATGTGATACACAATGAAAGAAAAATAGATCCATCAAAGATAAGAGACAATCAAGTCCCATTTTAGTGATTTCTAAGGCTCCACCACATTACCATCCTTAGACTCAGTCCCAGTTTCCTTGTATGAAATCCTTCTTTTTGTTTAAACTGGTTCAGGTAAGGTTGCTGTTATCTATAATTAAAAGAGCTGACTCTAAAGTGTTTATAGATGCCACCTTGAGACTCATCCTTGGTATACAAACATGCGCTAATGCAAAATATTTCATCTGCTATTTGTGCTAGTATTCACTTTATTGAGTGTAAAAGAAAAGTTAATGAAAGTCAGAAAATAAAACAAAAATTGATGAATTAAATCTTATTTATTCAAACATCATTAGAGTATAGTGGTACACTGCTGATAAGAATGTAAAATGATAGAGCCACTATTGAAAATCATGTGGTGTCTCCTCAAAAGAATAAAAATAGAACTACCATATGATCCAGCAATTCCACTTCCAGGTATATATCCAAAAATTTTGATAGCAGAATCGTGAAGAGATAATTTGTACATGCATGTTCATACCTGTATTATTCACAACAGCCAAGAGGTGGAAGTAACCCAAGAATCCACAGACAATGAATCAATAAACAAAATGTGGTATACATATACAATGGAATATTATTTAGCTTTGAAAAAGAAGCAATCCTGTCACATGCTACAACATGGATGAACCTTGAGGATTTTATGCTAAATGAAATAAGCCAACCACAGGGACAAATACTGTTTGATTACACTTATATGAAGTATTTAAAGCAGTCAAATTCACAGAGACATAAAATAGAATGGTGGTTGCCGGGCACTGGGAAAGATGGAAAAGGGGAGGTGTTGTTTCAGTTTTGCACGATGAAAAAGATGTGGAGAGCCACTGCACGGCAAAATGAATGGAAGTAACATTACTGAACTGCAACCTTAAAAATGGATGAGATGATAAATTTTATATTGGATATTTTTACCACACTTAAAAAATTAAATAAGTACATTTTTAGATATATGTATAGAAATGTTTTTAAAAATTATTTTAAGTCCAGACTAAAAATGACTAGGCATTAAAAAAAACATAAAAATCTCTCTTGAGAAAGGAAGGAGGTGTGGTTATAAAAAGGTAACACTAGGGATTTCTGTGGCAATATAACTTTTCTGTATTGTGACTGTGATGGTGGATACATAGAAAGGTGATAGACTGTATATACAACTAAATACACACATATACAAATGAGTACAAGTGCATAATACTGGTGAAATCTGAAACAGTTTGGTGGATTGCATCAACGTTAATCTCCCAGTTTTGATATTATACTGTGCTTTTCCAAGATGTTCCAAGTGGGTGAAGAGTACACAGGCTCTCTGTTATTTCTTACAATTGCATGTAAATCTACAATTATCTCCAAAAAAACTTAATTTTTTTAAGAAAAAGAAGGAAGATACCAAATTCTTAAGAACTGATCCTTAGAATGGACCCGCATGATTCAAAATCATTTCATGGGAGACATCTGATACATCTTCCAACATACAATAAAGCACCATGCAAGCTTCTCAATGGCATAAGAGATAGATGCTGGTGATTAAGGAAAAATAGACAAAGCTTGCCTTTAAAAAGGTTTTTTCTCTTCTAGTTTTCAGGGAAATAGTGCTTTCATGCTATTACTCTCAATCAAATGGCTTCAACTTATAATAAATACATTAAAGATAAATAGGCTTACCTTGCTCAGAAGGTGAAATTTGTATTAAAAAGATAATTTCACAAAGCGAACCTAATAAAGTAAGGATATAAGGGAATAATGATTTGCAGTGGGAGGAGGTGGTGCTTTAAGACAAGGAAAGGCTCTGCAACAGAAAATGTAATCCTAATAAGTCTACAATTTGCCTTGTGTCCTAAGACCACTTCTAACAGCTTATCGGACCTAACCTCCCAAAGCACTTTTCTCCATTGTCCTTGTAATACTAGTAGAACACAAATTTCTTGACTTATATTTCACACTATAATCTCACATTGTGAGATAGACACTATCAAGTAATACTCTTTGCCTACTGACTATATAGCTATTGATCTCAACAATAAATTTACCTATCAGAATAATTAGGAAAAGTAAATTTTAAAATTAATGTTTTATAAAACCCTAACATATCAAAGAATTATACAACTAAAACGGAATGTTAAATGGTCCTCTAATGACCAGTCCAGGATTATCTTTAAAGCTGACTGAGTACAAAGTACCTAAACTCAAATTTACTTTTATCTTTCTTTCTCTTTTTAAAAAAAATCATGCTATTTATCAAGAAAAAAATTAAACTCCACTGAAAATATCTGCAATGAATTTAGGTTTCATGTTATTACTATTATTTACAGCTACCTGATATTTTAACACAACCCTGTCAATGAACAGGGCCTCTGAATATCTTGATCTACTCTGGATAAACAAGTTGGTCTAAATTCTACTCACTATTGGCAAACCCAGGAAACCTACTGGGTTAGTTCAGGTGAAGAGAATGCAGGCTCCTAACAGTAGAGCCAAAAGAGATGCCCAGAAACCCTAGAGGAAGAACAAGTACTAAGAGGATAGGAGTTGAATTATCACCACCTTTTCTTTAACTATCTAGATCCTGCAGCTAACTTGAACACACAGAGAGAGACCCGCAGGGTTTTCTTTCCATCTATACCACTCCTAATCCAAGCTTCTAGCAATAAAGCAACAATGAGAGGAGGAAGCTAGAGGGAGCCTTTGCTGGTGCTAAACAAATACAAAGCAAAATTTTAAAAATACAATGCAAAGAATGGAAATCCTGAAGCATGCCATCCATACAATTGCTTTAATTACATGGAAGAAATATCCTTTCTTCCTGGGCATATCTTATGACGCTCTGGTTATTCTTCCCTATTTATTCAAGGCTGCCCATATCTTCATCTTAAACTAGTTTTGCCTGGGTTTTTGCAGTGTGTTTGTTTACTTTTTACAGGGACAAGAGGTAGGAGAAGTGATTTGTTCCAGCCTCCAAACAATACCAGAAATAGTCCTGCTTGTAATCTGCATCTGTCATCAGCCCTGGTTGCCAACTCACTCAGAAATTATATTCTGTGCTTTTGATTTTAATCCTTGGAAAAGTTATTTATGACAAATGCACTTCTCTAGATGTCTAGAATATATTAACTAAGTACCAACAAGTCAAAAAATGGTACATATTGTTCGATCCTATTTGTTTAAAAAACTATGTTTATATATGTACATAAAATGTATAAATAAACAAAAGACTTAACAATGGTTATCTTTTAAAGATAAGATAGAAGATGAATAACATTGTGTGTATATATATATATATAGAGAGAGAGAGAGAGAGATTTTATTTATTTTTTAGACAGGGAAGGGAGGGAGAAAGAGAGATGGAAACATCCATGTGTGGTTGCCTCTCACATACCCCCCACAGAGGAGCTGGCCTGCAACCCAGGCATGTGCCCTGATCTGGGGACTGAACTTGCGACCCTTTGGTTCACAGACTGGTGCTCAATTCACTAAGCCACACCAGCCAGAGCTATATTCCTTATTATTTATTTTTACCAATCTGCCTTAAATACTTTCCACGGCAAATATACTGTCTTTAAAAAATAGTTTTTCATTCTATAATTCATCAAAGCCAAAGGTTTTTCAACCCAGACAGCTCATGTAAATTACCCATAAAGCAACTAAAACTCTCTGGAGGTAGGACCTAAACTACCATGTTTTCAATCAACTCTACCAAATAATCATGACATGCAATAGAGACAGAAATCACTACTCTATGCTAAAGGTTCATATGGGTATTTATTTTGTTTAAATCCAAAGGTCATAAAAACAAGGAAACAGAACTTCTGGTCAAGATGGCAGCGTAGGCACACATGACTCCCCACTTCACACAACCACATCAAAATTACAACTAAAATACAGAACAAACATCATTCAGAACCATCAGAAATTGAGTTGAATGGGATTCTGACAATTACAGAATTAAAGAAACCACATCCATCGAGACTGAGCCGGCAAGTTGGTACCATATCTGAGACTCCATCAACCTGGCTAACACTGATTGACCTGCCTCAGAGATTCCCAGGGACTCCACACCACCCAAGCTGCTTTTCTATATGAACTGCTAGTCTTGGTTCAAGCATTGCAACTTCCTAAATCCTATCAAACAAGCAATAGCTGGCCTCAGTGAGCCCCAGGCACTGCACTGATTCGCAGCTTGGCTTGCCTGGGAATCTACAAGCCCAGCACCAGTAGCAGCCATCTCAGACTGCTTTATAGCTCAGGAAGGGCAGACCCAGGTAAAACACAGGTGGATGCTGACCTTGGCCTGCATCACCTGGGAAAACCCAGGGCCAACACACCCAGTGGACAGCTACACACCCCCTGGGAGCACCACGACCCTGCCCGGCACAGATGATCCTCCACAGAGGACAAAAGTTGGTGGTAAGTGGTCACAGCCAACCCTTGCAGCTGACTGGCCTGGGGAAATCCCTCCCATTGACCTGCCAACAGCAACCAAGGCTCAACTACAAGAGGAGGGAATACTCAGCCCTCACAAAGTACCTAGCTCAGGTAATAGAGGAGGATGTGCCACAGGATCCTATACAACACCTACTACATTAGATGACACTACCAAGACACGGAGTCAAAGCACCTCTACCTAACACACAGAAACAAACACAGGGAGGCTGCCAACACAAGGAAACAAAGAAACATGGCCCGAATGAAAGAGCAGATCAAAACTCTAGAAAAAGAGCTAAATGAAATGGAGATAAGCAATTTATCAGATGTAGAGTTCAAAACACTGGTTATAAGGAAGCTCAAGAAACTTAGTGAGGACTTCAGCAGCATAAAAAAGATCCAGTCAGAAATGAAAGATACAGTTTTTGAAATCAAGAACAATTTACAGAGAAACAACAGTAAAGTGGATGAAGGTGAGATTCAAATCAATGATATGAAACATAAGGAAGCAAAAAAACAACCAATGAGAGCAACAAGAAGAATAAAGAATCCCCCCAAAAAACGAGGATAGAATAAGCAGCTTCTGGGACAACTTCAACAGGTCCAACATTTGCATCATAGGGGTGCCAGAAGGAGAAAAGAGCAAGAAATTGGAAAACTATCTGAAAAATAATGAAAGAAAACTTCCCTAATTTGGTGAAGGAAATAGACATGCAAGTCAAGGAAGCACAGAGAGTCCCTCTACAAAACACATCATAATTAAAAGGCAAAGAACAAAGATAAAGAGAGGATCTTAAAAGCAACAAGAGAAAAAAGTTTGTTACATACAGGAGAGTTCCCATACAGACTGTCAGCTGATTTCTCAAACGTTGTAGGCCAGATGAGATTGGTAAGCAATATTCAAAGTCATGAAAAGCAGGGACCTACAGCCAAGATTGTTCTACCCAGCACAGATATCATTTAGAATAGAAGGGCAGATAAAGAGCTTCCCAGATAAGAAAAAGCTAAAGGAATTCAGCATCACCAAGCCATTATTTTATGAAATGTTAAAGGGTCTTATTTAAGAAAAAGAAGGTCAGAACTATGAACAATAAAATGACAATACATACATATCTACCAACAATTGAATCTAAAAAAACAAACTAAGCAAACAAGAAGAACAGAGACAGAATCATGGCTACAAAGAGTGTTTTGTTGGTTGCCATATGGGAGTGGGGTGTGGAGGAATGGGGGAGTGGTGAGGGGATTAAGAAGTACAAATAGGTAGTTACAGAATAGCCATGGGGTGTAAAGTTTGACAGGCAATCGAGTGGCCAAGGAACTTACATGCATGACCCATGCACATGAACATTGGTGGGGGGTTGCCTGAGGGAGTAAGGGGTGCTGGGCAGAGGGGGGACAAAGGGTGAAAAATCAGGACAACTGTAATAGCATAGTCAATAAAATATAATTAAAAAAACAAGAAAACATATCTTATTAAACACTAAATATATTTTTAATCCGCTATGGAGTATCTAACCCTTTATTATCATTAGCAAGTAGATACTAAAAACTTACTACGTATTCAACATTCTCTAAGCCTCGAGCTGAAAATACCATACCAGTAAGACTATTTGGGGGCTGTTCATAATTTTCTACCTTCTTTACAGAAATGGTCCACATTACATATTTAAATAATCCATGTTCAAGTTAGGTTATATAAATATCTCAAACTTCTTTTTCATTCTAGCAAATCTTAAGGTGTGCAACTTGCTCTCCTTCATTTCAAACAGCAGTCTGACTTCTCGATTTGACTTCTCAATTTGGGGCTATATCTCACTGAGCTGGCTTATTAGATTCTCAGGAAGAGAGTGCAGTGATGTCTGAAAAATTCCCCAGATCAGGGTTCAGCCTCAGGTACAGCCCACAAGCCATACCTGGCTCACAACCTGTTTCTATACAGTCTGTAAGCTAAAAATGTTTTTCACATTTTGAAATGGTTGAAAAAAATTAAAAAACAGTATTTCAAAGCACATGTTAATTCATGTTGTCTATGGCTTTTTTCATGCTACAATGGCAAAGTCGAGTAGTTTTGGCAGAGACCATATGGCCAGCAAAGCTAAAAATATTTACTGAGATTACTATATGTTGAGTATGTTGAATACTAGCCCTTTACAGAAAGAGTTGCTGATTCCTGGTCTAGATTATTTTGATATCTGTCCCAGGGGGCTGAGTTGTCCCACACCCTATTGAAAATTACTATCATGGAACTTTCATATATTATCAGGAGCTGACACTTCGGGCGCTTAATTAATGATGGCTGAATGGTATATATTTTAATACCTCGGGTTCTTCAGACCACAGTATGCAGCTGATACTATGGATACTGTGGGAGTCCTGAGCCAGGAGGAGGAATATCAAGGAATGATTGCAAGAGAATACACTGCTACACCGGAATTTTTAAAAATAAACAAGGTTAACCAAATGATAAACGTATTGGAGATGGAATGAAGGTGAGAAATGGGGAGTGGGTGCTCTCAGCTAACGGTTCTCGGCCTTGGTGATATGTTGGAATGGCTTGGCAGAGCTAAATAAAATACCACCCCCAGAAATTCTGATGTAATTGGGCATGAGAAGTTTTTTAAGTTCCCCAGGTGACTCTCACGCACAGCCAAGAGTAACAAATGACTGCTCTAAGACATACTGACCAAATCATGGAATTATATGCTATGGAGAATATGAAACTGTAAAAGCTCTGGTCATCCTGAGGCTGCCCTCACCTGATAGCTTAAGTCTTTTGCTTTGAATAAGAGAAGGTGACAAGAAGCAGGCAAGGCTTCAGATACAGGGAACAGTGTGGCTGCCATGGTTCTGAAAGGCAAAAATAGTCCAATTCTCAAGACCCTAATACACTGAGCTTGCCATAGACTAAAATTGGACCAGGACAGCAGAGAAATCCTCCTGCCCCCATCATGAGCCTAACACTAAGTTACAAGCACCAGAAGTCTGCCACTGAGGGAAGGGAAATGCATGGACAGACAACCCTTCTGTGCAGAGATAGGCATGCAGAGATAGCCAAATAGCTGACATGAAGCGTGTCACTAAGAATTACCCTGTAGCACCCAGTTCCTACCCTACAGACAAAGCAACAACAATTTCTACAGAATTTAAAGCATGTGGTACACTGAAGGTAACCATAACAACAACAAAACTCAAACTCAACTTACTCCTGAGTAGATTAAATCAACACTTCACACTTCTGGTCTAACAGAAGCAGCAGCCCAGTTGCTGGCATAAATACTACATACCTCAGTCTCTACTGTTTGCACACAAAGTCCCACGTTTAATAAAAAATTAGAAACACATTCAAAAATGGGAAAACCAATCCACTGTTAAGAAGTAAAGTGATCCACAAAACCAGACCCAGAGATGACCCAGATTTTAGAACAACCAAAGACTTTAAAATAACTATAATTACATGGGCAACTCATATGAACAGATAAGACATTCCAGCAAGAGAGATGGAAACTCCAAAAAAAGACAAATGGAAATGCTACAAATTAAAAAAAATACAGCAACAAAAAATATTATCCCAGAGATGAAGAATTCCTTTAATGAGAGCTCCAGTAGACTTGACACAGTTAAGCAAAGAATTGGTGAACTTAAAGAGGCACCAACAGAAATTATTCAAACTGAAATACAACAGGAGAAGGAAGAAGAGGAACCATCCAAGAGCTATGGAACAATTTCAAATGGTTTAAATTTTAACAATTTCAAAAAGAGCTTTGGGACTCAATAACTGGAGTCCCAAAAGGAGAAGAAAGAATGGAAAAGAAAAATATTTGAAGAAAGTGGCTGAAAATTTTCTAAAAATAACAAAAGATAACAAACCACAAATCTAAGACTTGGAAGGAATCCAAGCAAGGTAATGGCCTCCCAGAGAACCAAAAACAATGAAACAAAAATAAACCACACACACACACACACCTAGATATATCACAGCAAAATAACTGAAAACCAAAGATAAAGAAAGATTATTGAAGGCTAGAGGAAAAGAGACATTTTAGACACAGAGGAACAAAGATTAAAAGTACAGCAAACTTCTCATCGGAAACTATTAAACCAGAAAACAGCAGAGTGGCATTTTTAAAAAAGACTGAAAGGAAAAAGAACTGTACAGCTAGAAATCTATATTCAAGAGAAATACCTTTCAAAACTGAAAGTCAAATAAAGACTTTTTATCCAAAAAGAGAAAAGGTGGGAGAATTAACTGCCAGCAGGCCTGTGCAACAAAACATATTAAATGAAGTTCTCCAGACAGAAGAAATATAATACTACATGGAATCCTGAGTAACAAAGAAGTAACAAAAATGAATAACAAAGAAGGTAAACATAAAAGACATGTTTTCTTATTTTTAATCATTCTAACATTTTAATTAGATTTCACAATAAGTTTCTGTCTTTGCACTTAAAACTTCATTTAATAAAAAGTCAAGCTATTTTCAATAGGTAATAGTGGTCTTGTGCTTCATCAAAAAAGTGCAAAAACACTACACTTCAAATTTAACTGTGACCTCTTCAAGAGCTGTTTTAATATATTGTCTCTCTTAAAGCTAATTATGTAATTTCAAACTGTAAATTGTAGAACTCATCATTGAATAATAAGATCCTTACAAAGACAAGTTTTTAATTTAACTATCTAAATATCAATTTCTTTACGGAAATAAGGTTAAGCTATTTAAAATAGTTCAAAAATTGTTCTATATTTGAGCCATAGCAACTAGCAACTCTCCTCCTAAAAAATGCCATTCAGTTTGTTCTTCCTCATAATTGATTAGTTACTCAGCTACAAAAGTATAAGGTTTTTAAGTCAGAATATAAATCTATTATAAAGTTATACCACAGTTTTAATTATTACTTGTATGCACTCAAGCATCTTAAATTATACCAGTAACACCACATCTGATTCAGTCACTGACCTAAAAAAAAAAAACCTCAGTGAATGATAATGTTTTACAATCTCATGACACATATTTCTAAAAGATATTTACACTGAATACTGAAAAATGAACTTTCACACCAATGAACAGAACTTATAATGAAACTCCCAATATGACAAATTCCTAAAATTAAATCTACCCAAGAGACCAAATGAATGGCAGATCTGAAAATAAAAGCACAACCAGAAAAACTAAGGAAGCACTGTCAAGAACAGTCACCTCTTAGGTATTGACAGTAACCCTGAGTGAACAGTTTTCTTTTTTAACCCCACACTGGGATTAAAAAATAACGTAACTTCAGAACTAGAAGGGATCCTCAGATACTAAATCCAGTTTCCTAAGCCAAATTTTAAGAAGGCCTAATTCTAAGAGATATTCCATGGTATGGAAAACAAAGGTTTTCTAGGTCCTAAACCTCAACCTATGAATTAGCATATTAAAGATATGAGTAAGTCCCCATTAAAAAAGTTTACTTTTAAAGATTAAAGAAACAAGTTTATATGCAACTATAAATGTTTTTCTTAACTCATAGTAAAATCTCTAAACTTTTTCTCAATTCTTTAAAATGTCCAAATCAGCTTTCAGTTTCAAGTTTCAAGAAACTTGCTGGAATTAGGTTGTATTGTGGATGAGAAAACCCAGGCCTTGGAAATAGATGGTTTGTCAGAAGTAAAAAAGCTAACTAGGAGCATTCAAAGACAAAACTCAGGTTCTTGACTTGTAGGCTCAAGGATCCTAGTGCTTATTTAGACTCTCCATTTGCATACAGAAATGTAGCAGAACCCATATTATACTAGGGGGGAAAATTCCAATAGCTGCTCATACGTAAATATTTACATAAATAGTGTTATAATTCTCCCATAAATTTCAGACTTAATATAAGCTGTCTAGAATTTTTTAAATATTTTATTTATTTATTTTTAGAGAGAGGGGAAGGGAGGGAGAAAGAGAAGAAGGGAAACATCAATGTGTGGTTGCCTCTCATGTGGCCCCTACTGGGGACCCCAAATCAGGCACGTGCCCTGACTGGGAAAGGAACCCGAAACCCTTTGGTCACAACCTGTGCTTAATCCACTGAACTACACCAGCCAGGGCTGTCTAGAATTTTTTAATTACTGTTATTTAAAAAGAATTATTATCTATAGCTAATAGTTCATATAAATAAACATGTTTAAAAGATAGAACCCTAATGTTAGAAGACTTTAAAAAAACTGGTATAGCATTGACTTGGAAATATATGAATCATTTATATTGAAATTTTAATAACTTTTTAACTATATGAAATACTCATTATTAACATGCATTATATATTGGTGTGTGTGTACACACACACACACACACACACACACACATACTACATAGCTACCAACTGATCACAAAAGCTTAATTTTTTAAAATCAGGTGTTCCCCAGCCTTCAACCCTCAATAACAAAATCACCTGACGAGCTAGTTAAAATGGTATTGTGTTGGCCAAAAAGTTTGTTTAGTTTTTTTCTTATGATGGCTCCAGTAGTGCTTAGTTGTCTTTAACTTCATTGAAAACAATTTTGTTAGATTGTACTGTGACAGCTGTCATATTAGCATGCATTAAAAACAAATCAAAATTGTTGACACTTGTGCAGCCATTTTAATATTGAACATGGAAGAACATATGCAACATTTTCAACATACGCTTTTTTATTTCGAGGAAGGTTAAAAACACAGCTGAAATGCAAAAAAAAAAAAGATTTATGCAGTATATGGAGAAGGTGCTGTGACTGACCAAACATGCCAAAAGTGGGTTGTGAAGTTTCTTGGTTACTATTGACATTTAGGCAAATAATTCTTTGCTGTGGGGCTGCCTTATGCATTGGAAGATGTTTAGCAGCGCTCCAGGCCTCTAACCACTAGAACCCAATAGCAGGAGATGGCCAACATACTCAAAATATTTAAATCAATAAAGTTAGCGGTGAAAATGAAAAATGTGTTTTTTATTTTACAGAGAAAACTAACAGACTTTTTGACCAACCCAACAGTTTCTAGTCTCTGTTCTCAAAGATCGTATTCCATAGATATGGGCTGAGACCCTAGATCTGTACCGTTAACCATCCCCAGGTGATTCCAATATGTAGCAAAGTTTAGAAATCATGTCAGATCCTCTAAAGCACAGATAGCAAACACAAGGCCCGAATCCAGAGCTGCACCTCATTACATCTGGCCCGGCACCTTGTTTCTACCCGGCAGCAGCCTGGAGCTCTCGCTTAACTGTTAAGGAGTAGTTAAATGTGCACAGTCCTAAAATTACATTTGGCCCTTTGAAGGCAACCGCAGGGCTGATGTGGACCCCAGCGAGAGTCTGACATCCCTGCTGTAAAGTAATTCATGGTAGGGGATGGAAAGGGAGAGAATTTTATTATGAAAATCCAGTTTCGGATTACTGATGAAAACATCTTAGCTAGACATAATTATTCAAGAAATAGTTTTAAATCATCCTACAAGTCGTTCATCTCCCCTTTCTCTCCATCATCCCATAAACAGGTTCCTTCTCTACTCTCTACCTTTTCTGTTGCATTCAAAATCCCACTACCTGGTCCTCCCTGAACTCAACAAGCCACAAAAGTATTACTTAACCTGGTGTCTCTAGACCATGAGCTCCTTATGGGCAGTAATTGATATTTTCATCTTTGCTTATCAGTATTTACCAGAGACTGACACATGACTCAAGATCAAGAAACAGCCAACAAGATTAACCCTTGAAAATGCTAGAACACTGATTTTTAGTATAATTCTTCAATTTACCAAGATGGTTTTTGTTTTTTCTAGATACCCGTTTCTCTTACAGATGCTTCATCGCCTCACTCATTAAGTTACCTCCAGTCTTCCCTTTCAGGGCCTCATTCCCTTCTCCCTGCATCTACCTTTAAGGCTGTGGTAGCCGGGCTCGAGGAGCCCCACTGACCCTCATCCAGTATTCACATCCTGGTACAGTCCCCTGGACACCACACCAGAGCTGGTCTGGGTGACCAAGAGAGTACAGAAGTGATGGTATACGACTCCCAAAAGACATTCCCAAGATTAGATTATGAGACCCTGTGCCTTCTGTTCTGGTTTCTCTCTCTCTGACCATTTGCAAAGCTATGTTACGAGCAGCTCCGTGGAGAAAGGCCCATGTGGTGAGGCTCACACCTCTTACCCACAGCACATGAATGTGCCTGGAGGCCAGCTGAGCCTGCAGCACCAGTCAAGTGTGCAGATACTGCAGTCTAGACTGACAGTTTGACTGTTAGCACTGTAAGATGCTGAGCCAGAACCAGCAAAACCATTCCCAGGTTCCTGAGCATCAAAAACTGTGAGAAAATGAATGTCTTGTTTTAAGCTTCTACATTCTGGGGTAAATTGTTACTCAACAATAAATAACTAATACAAAGACATGTGAATTCATATTCACTAGACGGTAAGTCTCCTAGAAAAGTCATGATGTATTATTTATCGTATCTCTGACAGCACCATGTCCACTGTAGTTACTCAAATGTTTGCTGAATTGGACTGACTGATAAATTTTTCAAGTCCTGGATGATATGCTCTGTAAGCAGGGGCAAGATATTGTCTATGACAGTTTCTTTACTTTACAAAACAGATTCAATAACGGTCCTTACTCACAGGATTATTACAAAGATCAAATAAAATAACATGCAACAGTCTCATAACAATGCCTACCACACCAAAAAGTGTTCAATGTCGTTAACTACTAAGAGTAAAAATTTGTAAAAAAGGAAATATGTCACTCTCTTCCCTCAGTACTGAAATCCTGAAAATGAGTTTTTTGATGTAAGAATTATTTACAAAGCTACATCAGGATTATAAAATAAACTTAGAAAACTGATTTACCTTCAAACGTTGAGACTTCATATCAAATGAAAGCAGATACTGGGTATGTTACAAGGTCATGTAAATTGATCTAGCCATCTATATCCCTCAGAAAACTATTTTCATCCTTCCCAGTCTTACTACAATAAGCACATAACATGCTCCCAGGTTATCCTCCAAGATTTATATTATAAGAGCAAAAGCAATTGGATCCAGGTAAAAAAATTTGGTGAAAAATCTCTATCTCAAACTTCATCAACTTTGCTAAGGTCACTGGAATTTGAGAGTCTAATGAGAACTCTCAACTGTGTTGCTGCTGCCACGGTCCACTCTATGATTTCTATTGTTAAAATATTCAGTCATTAAAAATAAATAACTAGCCTATCACACCTCAACAAAGCAAAGGTAGATTTATTTTCTGGTAGTTAACTATTAATTATCAAAACGTCAAAATCATAGCTTAGAGAGTCCCAAGACTTATCCAGAAATTGCTTTAGATTTAAAACATGTCATCAGAGCCTTAGCCTTAGTATTGCCAGAGGATATGGATGTATGATTCAAAGATAGTGAAATGAGAACTTTAGAAATCTGAAGATGAAAATTCTAATTTTTAAAAAATTACAGTAGCTTCATTCTCAGTAAGATATACAGCCTTATAGAAAGAAAACTTCTATAAAGTACAAATCATACCAGTATGTATTAACTGGCTCCGTACCACAAAAGAATACAGGACTTTTTCATATGTATTTCAGAAACAGTAAATTTTGGGGTCCAGTACAATATTGAAAAGTAGCATTTGTCTTTAAGGCTACATTTACATAACATAAATACCTGTAAGTGGCCATATGAAATAATTTTATCTACATAACCCCACCTCCAATCATAAAGCATTTAGGAAGAGGAATTCAACATAACTGTGAATAAGGATACGAAGTAACGTGGAGAGAAGCAAGCCTGCTTGGGAGCACTACTAAAGGAGGCAGTGGCTTTACTAGCATGTGTGAATAATTCCAAATACGGAGAGTAGACACTATTTTTCTTCTTTCTCTTTTTTTGTTGACAATATTAACTAACACTAAAGTGGCTTAGTAACTGCAAATCTAAAGGGGAACTATAATAGTGTATATGTATGCATATTATAAACATAAACAAACACATATGCATACACTGAGATGATTCCTTCCTTCCTAATTCCCAGCCTCCCAATGCTTACTACTGATAAACAGAAGACAGCACCTACCCCCACCCACCTTTGCTACTGCCACTGAGAGAGGAGATGAGTCTAAAGTCAGCCTTTGTCTTTTTTTTCTCAGGGATCAATCATCCCTTTCCAGACACCAGCCTGGACCTGTGTTTATCCAGGGGCTTAAGGATCTTGCCTGTTTCTAAGCAAAAAAAATTCTTCTCTAAACCAAGTTTTGGTCAGAACACAAAGTTGGGAAAATAAAGGTAGAACAAAACAAAGGAAAAGCAAAAGAATACATTTTACTTTAGATCATTAAAAAAAAAAAGGAAATCACGTAACCCATGAAACTGAAAGAGTATACACACACTGACTCTAATTTTAGATTGAGGGGGCAGGGCAGTTTCTCTAGAATTACTGAATATTACGTAGAGAAAGAAAAACTATTTGAGAAAGCAAGCCATTTATGTCTCTAGTAAGTTAAAGACACATTTGATCTAGACCCAGTTAACAGTTTAGGAATCCTATGAAGCATGCACTTTAAAAAGTGATGGATTCAGAAGAGAACTTTGGCAATGGTGACAGAGAGAGGGTCTCTGGATATTAATCCACTCTATACAGAGTCCCCATCCTAGTGTCTTCCGTGAGGAAGAAAAAATAAATAGCAGCCTGAACTTCATAAGAGTTCTAAAACTGGATATATAATAAATATGGATCACTATCATAAGCAAAAGCAACTTAAAAATTTAGAAAGCATTATTATTCAACAATTCTTGCATTTTCTAGTATCTTTTATTAAGCTGGACAAAAATTATTGGGTTGGCCCAAAAGTTTGTTTGTTTTTTTCTGTAAGGTGGCTCTAGTAGCACTTAGGTGTCTTTTAACTTCATTTGAAACAATTTTAAGATTGTATTGTGACAGCTGTCATAGTCACATGGATTTTGAAAAAACTTATCAAAATTGACAAATTTTTGTGTAGTCATTTAAATAGTGAAGGTGGAAGAAAATATGTAACATTTTTGGCGTATTATGCTTTATTATTTCAAGAAAGGTAAAAACACAACTGAAATGCAAAAAAAAAGATTTGTGCAGAGTATGGAGAAGGTGCTGTGATTGATCATGTCAAATGTGGTTTGAGAAGTTTCACACTGGAGATTTCTCAGCGGACATGTTCCACATCAGGTAGACCAGCTGAAGTTGACAGTGATCAAATCGAGACATTTGAACAATTAATGTTCTACCACAGGGGAAAGAACCAACATATCCAAAATACCTAAATCAATATAGTTACCGATAAAAATGAAAAATGTGTCTTTTATTTTATGGAAAAAACAAAACGGACTTTTTGACCAACCCCATAGTTCCAGTCACACACTTGGGCTCACTGGGTCAAACACTGCAATGCTTATCAGGTATTCTTAAATACATAAAGAGTAATCATCCAACAGACCTTCCTGGGGGGGGAAAGGCTACAAAAGGAAAAGGCACAGACCTAAGGGCCTGGGAAGGTTAGTTGCAGTCCTGCCTCTATCATTAAGTAACATTTTGATCCCTGCCATGTCACTTGAGTGGGATATTTGATATTTCTAAAATGAAGTAGCTGAACTACATAACTCCTAGTTCTAAAATGTTAAGCTGGTTCTTATTATCACTTTTTAAACATTTATTTCTGTCAAAGTAATACTCAAGACTGCTTTCTAAAGATCGGTTTCTAAGATAAAAAGGTCAATATAAAAATTTTCCCACTTCTCCTATGGGATCAGATACAAAGAGAAGAAAAAAATCACACCCATTAGTTTGTATAAGGAAAATAAAGATGAGATTACGTTCCTCTTTTAATTAACCAGAATTCTTATTAACCAGACTTCTATAAAGTCATTAGTCATTTCTTGAATCCAAATCAGTCTGGTTCTCTCCTATGTTCCATTCTAATACCTGTTTCTCTTACAAGTTTATTATGAAGACAAAAAATAGCTTCTGACCCAATAATATATTATCATAATTTGAAAAATTATAATTCTTAATTTATTAGCTATCCGATGTAAGCAAGTTACTCTTCACTTCAAAGTCCAAATGTGTAAAATAAAGATAAACATTCTCTCAAAATTGTTGAAAAGATTAAATAAAATACATGAAAGTATGGTTAACTAGCACAAAAAGGCACATTCAATAAGCATTTGTGTGTTTTAAAGGTATGACAATTATTTATAAGTTACTGAAACATCTCATTCCCTAGTTAACAACATATTTCCTCCGAAAGATGTAGCTGAAAAATAATGCAACTAGAATGTTTAAATCATACAACTGTTAAGTATTATTTTTAAAATTCATTAAGATATATTGAGCATTTACTATGTGTCAGGAACTATAATACTAGGGTTCCAGAATGCAGTGATTAAGGCATTGACTCCACCCCCAAAAATCTCACAGTCTAGAAGAGATAAATAAAAATTATAATGTAATTAAAAATATAATTAAAAAGCATATACAAGGAGCAGAAGTAGCAGGATGAAGCAAGTAATTCATTGACTGAAAAGGGTAAAGAGGAAGTAGCTATAGCATCCTGGAAAGGTGGAAAAGTAGTTCTGCAGGCAAAGACTGTTCTGAAAGCCTAGCTCAGCTATTTACTAGCTACATGATTTAGGGCAACTTAATTTACCTCTCTGGGCTTCTGTGTAAATCTACCTTGGAGAGTTACCGTGAAGATTAGAAATAATGTATGTAAAGTAACTGACACACAGCAGGAACTACGTTTTAGTTGTTTTTTTAATAGACTAAGTTCTAAATGGCACAGTAGGTAGCGTATCTTGACTACATCTGTCACCAGTATAGAGTCCAAAATGAACCACACCAGAATGTTACCACTTCCAAAGTCCATTTTTTAAGAAATGATGTGGTTCCTACCATGTGGCATACTCACCTGCTGGTGAATTGTACTTCTAATCTATTTCCTTCCCCATTTTACTCTGAAAAATAAAATTTTGCATACTAACACTCTACTTATTTCCTAGAAGAGGTTTCATTTGCTCCTCAGTCCTAGTTTGGGATGTTTCGAATTTTCTCTATGAAATGGCAAAGTCCAATGAGCAACTGACAATTCTTAAGATTGTACTAGGACGTAATAAGAGCTAACTCTGGGAGAAACTACTATTACTAATCTAATGACTGACTTACAGAACTAGAAGCCACTAGATAATGATTAGACTCTTAAAGTAAATATTTTAAAATATTGTCAAATCTAGCCAAGAGGTAAGTTACATTTACATTTTCTCTGTCTCCCAAAGCTAACTTTTTTCTAAATGCTCATCAATGAGCTAAGTCAGTCATTAACATGCACAAATATACATGTATTCTTAAGTCCTTATTCTCATTTCATTCAAATACACATAATTGTTACAACATTTGAAATATTAACAGTGAAAAAATATGAGCAAAGCCATAAGATAAAGCAGTCTATCCCTAAATTCAGTTGAATCACGAAATGGTCTTTATGTCAATGTAGTTTTTCAAAACTCAGAACATGTTCCCAACCTTAAACCCTCATGTAAGGTCAGTTTTCTCCAAGTTAAATAACCACGTCTTAGAAGTGAGGACACCATGAATCAATTGAGAATCTATGTTAATTTTATAGTTTCTACGTTGAAGGAGATGAGTGTCTCTAAGTCATCCTTACATACACATGTATGGTGTCCTGTCAAGACAGGTTATATCTGTAGTATACCCTCCCTCATCTTAACCAGTTTGACATAATGCATTTTGAAATACCAGTATTCTATCAAAATCAGCTGCCTTATAGATTTTCAAGAATCAAATCCTGAGTATGTTTTTAAGTTTTTTTCTCTGAGGATCAGGAATTGAGAAGTGACCAAACTGCAAACGAACCTCTTTCTTGTAAACACTAATCTTTATAGGGTATTTTCTAAATTCAGAACTCAGATTATATCAATATAAGCATTTCCACATTAACAAAACCACAGGTTTCTTCACAAAGCAAACTCAGAAATTCGATAAAAATGTGACAATTATTGCTCACTTTTACAACTAGAAGTTCCTGTTAATTACTCTAATGCCGTTAAGCCCATTCTCTTATGAGGGCCTTGACAAATGAAGGGAAATACACAAAATTATCAAATGTCACAGAGGCAGCAGCTTGAGGCCAGAGGGAGAGAGACAGACAGACAAAAGGAAATAGGAGCAGAAAGAGATCTATATGGTAAAACTAAAATGCTTAGAATGCACTAGACCTTGGCCCAGTCCGACCCACAATAATCAGCTTGTCATCTATGTGTTCCTCCAAAATAAATTTAACAGTTGAAGCAAATTGATCGTGAGCAGGAAACTTAAGCTCTGCATTCATTTGATATTTGCCAGAAAGAAAAAGAGCTAAACAGACAAAAGATCTAAATAGCAAAAAGTGGGGTGTGTGTGTATGAGTATGTGCGCGCGTGGGGGAAGGCGGGGATAAATAAAAGCTAACTGTGCTTAAGTCTCAGCACCAATGCTGTTCTGCGCTTACTACAGGAGGCAGGGCCACGGGCCCCTCCGCCAGCAAGGGAGATGGCGGGGGTCGTGGATACTCATTCCTCCACCCGGGTTTCGGAAGCCTCTGAATGTCAGGGAATGGATGGTGGGCGTCGGCGCCCCCGGAACCCACGAGGAGTAGATCCAGTTAACACCTTCCACGCCAGGACTTAGGACCGCGAACTCCCAAAGGGGCGTACACGGGGGTGGGGCGGCAAGGAGCGCTTCCTCTGCTCTACGGGGAGGAAGGAGGCAAAAGGTGGCACCCCATCCCTATCCCCACCCTGAGCGCATCAATTACCCGTGAGGCTCCTCAGCACCGTCCCGTGAGCCCAGAGGCTCAGGACCTGCTGCACCGACAGGTTGATCATGGAGTGGTCACCCGCCTCCGCCTTCATCTTCCCCGGGGGACGCCCGCTGCCCTCTCCTTGGGCGCGGGGTGGCGGCGGCGGCTGTGAGGCTCCGTGAGCGGCGGCGGGTGCGCTGCTCCTCCAGGCCGCCGCCGCCGCGGGATAAAGCTGCGGGGCGACGGGCTGGGCGCTGCTGCTGCTGCCGATGGGCCTCCGGGGGGTGCCGCTCAGCTCGTCTCCCAGGCAGCCCCCTCCCCGCCGGGGAGACATTGAGGACAGCGGACCGGGGAAGGGAGGGAGCCGGGCGTTCTTCCCGCACGGCCCCCAAGCGACGACTCGGGGCGGAGGAGGCCGCTCCCGCTCCCTCTCAGGGGCAGCACCGCGACGCGGGGATCGGGCACCGTAGGAGGCCGAGGTCACGCCGGGAGGCTCGGAGTGATGGGCAGCCGGCAGGTGCAGCCCCCGACGGAGTCCAGCTCATCACCGCCGGAGGACTAGAAGACCAGGGACCCGGAGGAAGCTGAGGCAGTGGCCTCCGCGGCACCTGCCGCCAGCCTGCCCACCCTCCGGCCGCAGACACTCGAGGAACCGCCCCCTCCACCCGCGGCCGCCGGCTGGCCGCTCTTGCGCGCGCGCAGGGGTCCCCTCCTCCCTCCCCAGAGCGGAACCGCTGCGCATGCTCTCTCTCCCCCGTCCCGCGACCCGCCGCCCTCCGACACCCAGCCGGCTCTTCTGTCTTCCTACTCTCTCTCCCAGTACTGGGAGACCGCAGTTGGGCGGAGGGAAGCGCAGCCTACGTCACTAGCGCCACCACCGGACCTCGCTGCTGATTGGATGCTCCAAGGGAACCACCTCCACACACCCCGCCCCCAGACCCCGGGCGGGCGCCCAAGGAGAGCGTGAGTCTATAGCCCCGCAGCCGTGAGCGCGCAGAGTCTGTGGTGATGCTGAAGCCCCGTCGTGCGTGGTGGTGCTCCTGACCTACTATAGGGGAAGCGAGGGGTACTAAATCTTTTGAGATGGATTCTGTGTTCACATCTTTGGCTTGAATGAAATACTTTTGATACAGATGTTTGCATCTTTATTTGAAATGCGTATCTCAACATTTTAGATTTACTAATGTGAGGGGAATTTTTTTCTGAGTCAGGTGACTTAGGGGAGGGGACTACGTGCAGAAAATATTTTAAAGCTACTGAAGCAGAAATGAAACCCTTTTTTCATTCATCCAGTTCTTCCTGCAATAAGAACTTGGGGCTCCTGTGGTTCCATGTTCCGAAAAAGCTATTGACGTAGGACTCGCCGTGTCCTATTCAGCGCTATTGCCTAATCTAGCTTATGTTTTTTTTTATTGCAGTATTTTTTATCTAAATTGTAAAAAAAAAAAGAAAGAAAGAAGAAAAAGAAAAGAGAAAGGGAAGGAAGGAAGGAAGAAAGAAAGAAAGAAGGAAAAGAGAAAGGAAAAAAATGTCTCCGTTATTTCTTCCCCCAGGACTTAAACTTTCTTCCCATTGTTTTCTCCCTTTCTTCATATCCAAGGTTATCTGGAGGAGCTATCTAAAATCCAATTATAACCAACTGAACTCCTCCTTGAAGTTTGAAACCTTTTAACTTTAAAAATTAAGTTTTGGCCATAATATAAATATGCACTAGTTACCCCCACCCCAATTCTGTCCTTGTTCAACTGCTCTGCTATCTGTACATTTTCTTTACAAATTTGCTGAATTTGTAAAGAAAATGTACAAAAGGAAGTGAAATGCGTGCTGTAGCTAAATCAAGTATACCTGGCAAAAACCAGAAGGGCTGAATCTCTTGTAAGACTGTACTTTTGGTGACCACCTTAAAAAATGGTAATTATATATGCATATCTGTGTATATGTATATAGTCAGTATATTGATGTCACAACACAGAAAAGGGCAATCTTTGCATCACTGATAGGAATTGAGTCCAAACTGATAATGTAGAGCTCATCTTCCTCATAGAATTTAGAATTAATTAGATCTTAATTAACGATTATAGAATATCAGACTTAAAAGCAGCTTTAGCATTTTTCTAATTCATTTTATTTTCTAGTTAGGGAAGCTAATTCTGCAGAATTCAGTGATTTGACAGAAGTGACGACATTTCAAAGGCTAGTTTCTGAATTCCTAGACTATTCTTTCTAGCAACCATACCGTGTTTCTTAATTCACTATTACTCTGTAACTTCACAGTGCTGGATGGGGAGCCACAGGTTCATTAATGGTGTTATTAAGAGAGTTGACATTGTTGATTACTGGTATTTTAAAAAAGACATAGCCACATTTAGTTAAGTGTTCATAGTAAACTCTGAGCAAGATCTCATTGAACTCTCATATCAGGGACTGTTAGTTTTGAATCATTTGAGGTTCTTAGTATTACACACTATTGTTTAAAGCATAGCATTTGTCTAAAATATTCAAAACCTGGGACAGTGCCTAGCATATGGTGTTCAATAAATATTTGCTGAATGAATACTTGAATGAACTTCATAGAAATTCAGCAGTTTTCTTGGTTCACATACAATTTTTTAAAACATAATCTAAGTGTTGATTTTAGGAAATGAGAAAGACAGCAATGAAGCCTCTATTCCAGCGATTTTCAACCTTCTTCATCTCATGGCACAAATAAACTAATCACTAAAATTCCGTAGCACACCAAAAATATATTTTTTCAGACCTGACAAAAAATAGGTATAATTTTGATTCATTCACATCAAACAGCTATTGTTGTGTTGGCTGTTGTCATTTTTTTACCTGACAATTTAAGAGAAAAGAGGTCAGTGCCCCTGACTAAATAGGCATTGTATGTTTTAAAAATTCTTGTGGCACACCAATTAAAAACCACTGCTCTGGTCCATAATGTGCTTTGATAACCCAACAACTTTCCCCCTGCTTTTCAGTTCTATTCAATTTAATAAATATATATTTGGCATCTACTATTTATAATGTTCTATGCTAGGCATTATCTATAGGATTTGAAGATTAATATGGTCTCTGTTCTCTAGGCTAAATTACTGCATTTAACTTCCATTTGCCTTGATAAAGCTAATGATTCCTGCTGTGTTAGAAGCCTATATTTTTAAGGGAATTGAACATTTCCAACAGCCAGAGTTAGAAAACACAAAAGTGTGTTTGAGTTTCATTACCACAAAAATGGTCATGAAAGTTGTGTGATGTCTTCCCCTACAGATTTCAGATGTTGAGTTAATACACCAACCAGGGAATAGGTTAGTCACATTCCTGCCAGAAATCAGGGAACACACCAAATGGGAGCTGGAGGTCTTTTTCCACCCTGTGCCCTTGAGCATAAAATAAACAATTCACAAACAGTTCCTGGTTTATTTCTTACACACAGTGAGGAAACACACATATGTCCTAGCCATCCTATTAAATCTCCAGATAGGGCCCAGAATAAAGCTTTTAAAATCAATTAGGTTATATAATGATATTGATCCTTTGAGAAAAACATTATCAAGTGCATTTTTTCTATTATCTTTCTTGCTGTACAATACTATGTAATAAAGTCACATGGCATAGACAACCTAATTTCATCTTGTTAACACATTTCAGGAGGTCTAAATCCTGGATGGTGGGATAGGTTCAATAGATTCACTACATGGAAAATACGGTTTAAGCACTGGCTCCAACACTTACTAGTTCTAAAGTGGGAGAGATAATAGTATCTCTCCAGATAGTAATAGTCAACACAAAACTTCTTCCTCACACGAGGCGTTGTGCCAAGTACAATACTATATACTAGCTCATTTAACTTCTACAAGGATAGGTTGAAATTTTACAACACTTCAACTTCTTTTTTCAAATATCATACATGCAACCATACTTCTGCTGGAATCTTGCTTGTACACACACACACACACAGAAAGAAAGAGGGAGAAATTAGAGCAGTTGGTTGTTTTTGAAAGGAGAAAACAAGATTCAGTTGGAAGAAATGATAGAAGTAAAAGGAAGAAAGAGCCATGCGTATTATTCTAAAATATGCACTGCACTGAAATTGACATGTTGAAATGTTTCTCAGAACACCTATTAACATCAAGAGACATTTCCATCACAGTAAATCAGAGAAACAAGGTAGAGGATTCTCCTTCTGTGAAAGCTCTAATTCTAAAAATGATGTTGCAAAATGACACTGGAAATCCACATTCTAAATGTAGTTAGTCTACCTAACAAAAGTAAAAGCACCCCAACTTGCCCGCTTTAACATTTAAAAAGCCGGAATTTCTGGGACTAGGAAATATAAAGGTATCTCCTGTTTTGTCTCCCCAGTAACATGTGGTACACGTAGAGTACCAGGATTCCTTTATGGGGCTGCTGAGGGATCAAGCTCTGCCCAGAAAGGAAGCAGAGCTACTCTGTAATGGTAGTGGGGTACAATCTCCAGCCTCAGTCATTGAGCATCAGGGGCATTTTGAGAAGGAAGGACAGGCAGATAACTACTAGCACCTCTTGCTGCATTTTCCACTTCATTTTTATGCGCTTCCTCCACCTATGCTTTCAAACCACCAACCTTCCAACTTCTCCCAGCTACCACCACCCTACAATGTAGCTCCTTGTTTGTTATCTCAAATCTTAAAAAGAGAATACGTAGTGACATTTGAAGTCTAATAATTTATACTTTGCTGCCTGAATATGAGCATAAGAAGAAAAGTACTCAACTAAAATCATACACACATACAAACACTCACACAAAATCCTGCACTTGGCAACATACGAGACTCAGTTTTGCCCCTAAGCACCGGTGTCTAAAATTTACCCTATAACCAATCCAGTCATATTATGGACAGAATGCCAAACATAAAACATAAAATAGTGCCTGTGAATTTATGATACACAATCGACACTAGGTTCAGTTCTTAAATTATTTAACTGTTGAGCTAAACATAAGAAAACATGCCAAGAACAAAATGATGAAAGTGGTATTTCACTGTATTTTAATTAGCATTTTTCTGACTTTAACTGAGGTTACACATTTTTATTAATGCGTATGTGAATATTTGGACTACTTTTTCTAGAGACTTTTGCTCATTTTTTCTTTTGGATACTTTATATTTGAGAAAATTGTATATAGGAGTTTTCATATATTTAAAAAATTGGGCATTGTTGATGTGTTTTCTAGTTTGTCAATTTACTTTTAACTTTAACCAAAAAATTTCTTTGTCATACAGAAGTTTCTGTTGTCAGTATTTCCTTTTTATGGTACCTGTCTTTCACCATGCTTTAAGAAGTTTTCCTCACTAGTGATACTTGTATCTGGCAAAATAGACATTAAAACAAGGGCTATACAGTTAGAGACAAAGAAGGATATTACATAACAATAAAGGAAATTATCCAACAAGAAGATATAACCCTTGTAAATATTAATGTGCCCAACATTGAAGCACCTAAATATGTAAAGCAAATTTTGATAGACATGAAGGGAGAGACTGACAGTAATACAGTCATAATAAGGGATTTTAACATTTCATTGGCATCAATGGATAAATCTTTGAGACAGAAAGTCAACAAGGGAACAGTGGCCTTAAATGACACACTAGATTAGATAGATTTAATAGGTATCTTCAGAGCATTTTTTCCCAAAGCTGCAGAATATACATTCTTTTCAAGTGAATGTGGAACATTTTCTAGGATAGACCACATGCTAGGACACAAAACCAGTCTCAGTAAATTTAAGAATATTGAAATTATATCAAGCATCTCCTCTGACCATAATGGTATGAAACTAGAAATCAATCACAATAATAAAAAAATAAAAACACAAAGACATGGAGGCTAAATAACATGTTACTAAACTATGAATGGGCCAACAATGAGGTCAAGGAAGAAATTGAAAGATGCCTTGAGACAAATGAAAATGAGAACACAACAACCCAAAATCTATGGGACACAGCCAACCAGTCCTAAGAGGGAAAGTCTTAGTATTATAGTCCTATCTCAAAAAACAAGAAAAATTGCCAATAAACAATCGAACTTTACACTTAAGGGAACTTGAAAAAGAACAAAAAACAAAGCCCAAAGTGAGTAGAAGGAAGGAATTAATAAAGATCAAAACAGAAATAAATGAAATAGAGTCTTAAAAATATAAAATATCAGTGACTAAGAGCTGGTTCAATATAAACATGATTGACAAAACTTTAACCAGACTCATTAAGAAAAAAAGAGAGAGGACCCAAATAAATAAAATCAGAAATGAAAGAGAACTAACAGCTGACACAAAAAAATACAAAGGATTGTAAGAAAATATTATAAACAACTATATGCCAACAAATTGGGAAATCTGGAAGAAATGGATAAATTCCTAGAAACATGTGCACAACTTTTCAAAACTGAATCAGGAAGAATCAAAGAATCTGAACAGAGAGATTTCACCCAGTGAAATTGAACCAGTAATAAAAAAACTTCCAACAAACTAAAGTCCTGGACCAGATGGTTCACAGGTGAATTTTGTAAAATATTCAAAGAAGAACTAACACCTATCTTTCTTAAGCTGTTTCCTAATAACTCAAGAAGGGGGAAGATTCCCAAACTCATTTTATGAGTCCAGCATGACCCTAAATCCAAAACCAGGTAAGGATACCTACTACAAAGAAAGAATATTATAGGCCAATATCCCTGATGAACATAGATGCTAAAATCCTCAACAAAATATTAGCAAACCAGATCTAATAATACATTAAAAAGATCACACACCATGATCAAGTGGGATTTATTTGGGGAGACACAAGGCAAATATAATAACTGTAAACAAATAAATGTAATATACCATGTAAACAACAGGAAGGATAAAAACAACCTAATTATATCAATAGATGTAGAAAAAGAATTTGACAAAATCCAACATCCATCTATGATGAAAACTTTTAGCAAAGGGGGAATGGTGGGAACATACCTCACCATAATAAAGGCCATATATGACAAACCCACAATCAACATCATACTTCAGGTAATGGGCAAAAACTACAAATGTTTCCCTTAAGATTGGGAACAAGATGGGTATGTCTGCTATTACCACTCTTATTCAGCATAGTACTGGAAGTCCTAGACACAGCAATCAGATCAGAAGAAATAAGAAACATCGAATTGGAAAGGAATAAGTAAAACTGTCATTATTTGCATATGACATACTACTGTACATAAAGAACCTTAAAGATTTCACCTAAAAAAATACTAAAACTGATCAATGAATTCAGTAAAGTAGCAGGATACAATAAAATATTCAGAAATCAGTAGCATTTTTATACACCAATAATGAACTATCAAATAAGGAAACTAAGAAAACAATGCCATTCATGATTGCTTTAAAAAAATAAAGTACCTAGGTATAAATTTAACACAAGATGTAAAAGATCTGTGTTCAAAGAATTATAAGACATTGAAGAAAGAAATGGAAGAAGATACAAATAAGTGGAAGACTATACCATGCTTTTTGATAGGAAGAATTCACATCTTTAAATTGTTCCTGCTACCCAAAGCAATCTGTAGATCCAACACAATTCCTATCAAGATACCAATGGTGTATTTCACAAAACTAAAACAATTTGTTCAAGAAATTTATATGAGACCATGAAAGACCCCAAAAAACTACAGAAATCTTGAGAAAGAAGAACAAAGATGATGGAATCATGCTACCTCATATCAAACTATACTACAAGTCCATACTAATCAAAACAGCAGGATACTGACATAAAAACAGATATATAGATCAATGGACCAGAATAGAGAGCCCAGAAATAAACCTATACCTCATAGCCAATTACTATTTGACTAAGGAGGTAAAAACACACAATGGGGTAAAAACAGTCTACTCTGTAAACAGTGTTTAGAAAATTGGACAGATACATACAAAAAAATGAAGATAGACCACCTTCTTACACAAGAATAAATTCAAAATAGATTAAAGACTTAAATGTTGACTCAAAACCATTAAAATCATAGAAGAAAACATAGGCAGTAAAATCTCAGACATTTCTCATAACAGTATTTTTTTGGTATATCACCTTGAGCAAGAAAAACAAAAGAAAAAATAAACAAATGGGATGACATCAAACTAAAAAGTTTTTTCACAGAAAAGGAAACCATTGACAAAATGAAAAGACAACCCACTGAATAGAAGAACATATTTGCCAATAATACATTTCATAATGAGTTAATATCCAAAATTTATAAAGAACGTGTAAAACTCAACACCAAATAAAACAATTAAAAAACTGGCAAATGACCTAAATAAACACTTCTCCAAAGAGGACCTACAGATGGTGAGTGGACATATGAAAAGATACTCAACATCACTAATCATTAGAGAAATACAAATTAAAGCCACAGTGAGATATTGCCTCACACCCATCAGAATTGCTATCATCAAGAAATCAATAAACAACTAGTGCTGGTGAGGATGTGGAGAAAAGGGAACCCTTGCACACTGTTGGTGGGAAAGCAGTATGGAGTTATCTCAAAAAAATTAAAAATGGAACTGCCTTATGACCCAGCAATTCCTCTTCTAAGAGTTTATTGAAAGAAACCCAAACACTAATTTGAAAGAATATATGCACCTCTATGTTCAGTGCAGCATTATTTACAATAGCCAAGATTTGGAAGCAGCCCAAGTGTCCATCAGTGGATGATTGAATAGAAAGCTGTGGTACACCAGCTGTAAAAACAGAAGGAACTCTTACCCTTGATGGATGGACCTGGACAGCATTATGTTAAGTGAAATAAGCCAGCCAGAGAAAAACAAGTACCATATAAGTTCACTCAAATGTGGAATCTAATGAACAGAATAAACTAACAAAAAAAGTAGAAACAGACTCATAGATATAGAGAACAGATTGGCACCTGTCAGAGGGAAGAGGGGTTGCAGGGCTGGGTGACAAAGGTGAAGGGATTAAACAACAACCAAAAAAACCTCAAAGACTCAGACAACAGCGTGGTGATTACCAGAGGGAAAGTGGGAGGTAAAAGAGGTTATGGGGGGATAAATGGTGATGGAAGGAGACTCGACTTGGGTGGTGACCACGCAATGCAATATATAGATGCTGTGTTATAGAATTGCACACCTGAAACATGTATAATTTTATTAACTGATGTCACCCTAATAAAGTCAATAAAATAGGAATAATAAAAATAATAAAGAGTATCCCCCTCTCTCAGGTTTGACTTTTAATTAATTTATTTTTAAATGAAAGTATTGGGATGACGCTGGTTAACAAGACTATGTAGATTTCAAGTGCACGTTTCTATGACACATGATCTGTATATTTGACCCAAGTCAAGTCATCCTCCATCACCATGTATTTGGACCCCCTTCACCCTTTACTACACCTCACCTCCCTTCCTTCTGGAACCCATCATACTGTTGTTGGTGTTTATGAGTTTTGTTTGTTTGTTTTTCTTATTTGTTTACTTGTTATTTTCAGTTTTATATCCCACATGTGAGTGAAATCATATGGTTTTCAACTTATGTGACCTCAGATTTGATTTTTAAAAATTTTTATTGTTGTTCAGTTACAGTTGTCTCCACTTCCCCCATTGCTCTCCCCTGACCTGCCCAACCCCCTCTTATATTCAATCCTCCACCCCCATTGTCCTTGTCCGTGGGTCCTTTATACATGTTCTTTGACCTGACCCTTCCCCTTCTTTCCCTCATTATCCCCCCTCTCTGGTCACTGTCAGTTTGTTCTTTATTTTCATGTCTCTGGTTCTATTTTGCTCACTTGTTTGTTTTGTTGATTAGCTTCCACCTATAGGTAAGACCATATGGTATTTGTCTTTTACTGCCTGGCTTATTTCATTTAGCATAATACCCTCTAGTTCCATCCATGCTATCACGTAGGGTAGGAGCTCCTTCTTTCTTTCTGCTGTGTAGTATTCCATTGTGTAAATGTACCACAAACTCTCTGATCTGTTCTAGAAATTATATAAGTTTTGGTTTACACCTTCAGTACACTTGGAATTTTTTTAATATAAGAAGTTTGTAGGGTACCCATATTTTTCCAGATGGCTACTCAAGTTGTCCAAAAACATTCATTACACAATCCATCATTTTCCCACTGACCTAAAATTCCAACTTTATTATGTACAAAATGTGTAAATATACTTGGACTTATTTCTGGTATTTCATTATTATTCCATCCATCTGTTTGTTAATGTGTCAGTACCACACTTTTTATTATCTTTAGCTATAAAATATGCTTTAATATCTTCTAAGATAGTTCTCCCTTTTATATTTTTTATTTTCAATTTTTTTGACTAGTCCAAGGGCCTGTTTATTTGGGTTCAGAATTTAGAGTTACAGAATTCTGTCTTGACAGGCTCAGCTTCTCCATCCTATGCCACTATGCCAACATTCCCAGAGGGCAGCCTCAGGGCCAGCTGTGTTGCCTAAGCCACAGCATGTGGGGCCTGGGCAGGTGCTGCAGGCCCACACTCCTGCCCAGGGTGGCCTTGGGTCATGCCTCAGGTTCTGTTAATCAGGTTAATAGCCACTGGACAAGGCTTTGACCCGAGCTACCAAGGACAGCATAGCAGCTGTCCCCTGAAAGCCCTCTGGGTGGCGGTCATGGGCCAAGCAGTGGTCACCCCTACCAGTGGGCTGGACAAACAGACCCAGAGGAGGCTGGGAGGCCTTGGAGTGGAGGGGGAACAGGGACTTGAGCAGTGGTAGAGGAAGGAGGAGAGCATGAGAGAGACCCGTAGGGGCTGAAGCCAACACTGCTTTTATATCAAGAGAGCTCCTTGATGGCCAACAGTAGCTGGAGTTTCAGGATACATGAGCCTGGCTCCTCCCCTGTGGCTTTGATGTCCTCCAGCACTGCCTGCCCCACAAGAAGGTCAGGAGGGCTGAGGTCACCAGGCCACACTCATTGAAGGCCAATTTCTCTTTCTCTAACCACTTCTACCCATCAGAGTCCAGCAGCTCAAAGGGCAGTCGACTGAGTGAGTAGAGCAAAGAATCTCCATCAAATTTTGCATTAAGCTTGAACAATCTTCTGTGGAAACTATCTGGATGATTCGGAAGGCTGCAACTGGTATTTGGCAGCTTCATCACAACAATGCACCCATTTACGTATCTCACCTCATGCAGAGTTTTTTGGCAAAACATCAAATCACCCAAGTCACTCAGCCCTCTTACAGCCCAGATTTCACACCTTGTGACTTCTGGCTTTTCCCAAAATGAAAGTCATCTTTGAAGGAAAGAGATTTCAGCCTGTTGATGAGATTCAGGAAAATATGACAGGGTAGCTGATGGCAATTGGGAGAACTATGTGAGGTCCCAAGGGCTACTTTGAAGGCGAGTGGGGCATCATTATCCTATGTGCAATGTTTCTTGTATTTTGTATCTTCTTCAATAAGTTTCTCTATTTTTCTTACTATATAGCTGGATACCTTTTGGACAGACCTCATATATGTGTGTACTCAATAAATCTATTACATGTACATAATGGGTATTCTCAGTTACATATATATCCCATTAATGCTGAAAGAATTATAAGCATATGGTAGGATGAGTCAGAGCCTTCCCCATAGCCAGGGTCAAGTGACCCACTTTGAAGTTGGAGAAATGGTTGTATCGACTAGGGCTCTTGGCTTCCTCTCTTAGTTTCTTCATCTTTACTGATGACCAAAGGAATGGAAACTATTTTAAAATCAGATCAGCAGATATTGATTGAGTAAGACACCTAGTTGGGCAATGGTTAAATTGGTGTCATTTCTTAAAATTAGGCCAAAGGTTCTGTGTAACCAAGAAATTGCACAACAAAATGCAACTCACTCTCTGCTTCTCAGTTCAGCTTCCAAGGCAGGCTCCTCTTTTTCTTCAATCTCCTTATATTTGTCTGGGACTTCCAACCTCAAATAAAGTACAGTTTAGTATTTTACTATATAATATAATATACCAAGTACAGAAAAAGGACAAATATAGAATTTAATTTACTCCAGGGCAAAGATTAGTCAGTGAAAAAGTCTTGGCCCCTTTAAAAAGATCTCATCTTAAACAAAGCAAGTTTTTGTTAATGATCCTTTTTTATCTGTCTGGACTCTCTGGGAAAGTTATTTAAAATAGTGACAAATTAAAAGAAGATCCTTTTACCTTTTGCTTGTCCTTCTTCCTTTCTGAAATTCTGAACATGGCATAGATTATTATGCTTTTTGAAATCATTGTTTATTCCTTTATATTCTTTGTAAGTCTCTGATGAACAAAGCCATTTCCTCCTCATACATACTAAGGACTAAGACATAAGAAGAAAAATATAAATCTATGTAATTAAACTTACTTTACTTTTTAACTGCTAAGTGAGTGTCAATTGGAAATGCACTACTGAAAATTTCATTATTACTTCAGTGAGTAATCAGTTTAACCATTTATGTATCTGAGAGAAGACTGATAAATAATACACACTTTTGAAAAGTGATGTTAGGAACTTCATCTGGTTATCCATCATTAATGATATTCTATTTAAATTCAGAATGTTTTCTTTTACATTTGAGTATTTAAACTAACTTTGATAACTGCTTGGTTACACTTTAAAAATTTCTCTCACTGGTGCTAAGGTTTGTAAGTTGAGGGTGGATTTTGTGTTTAGAAATAGAAGTTTATTGGTGCTATATCTGTTGAGTGAGTAGGCTGGGAAAATATTTCTTTTGATCAAAAATGAGATGTGTTACAGCTGCTGTAGCCTTTGTCTTCATAGTTTGAAACTAGCTGGCTTGGAAGAAAATTAAAAAGTATTTGAAGTAATGGCATTGCCATTAGAATAAGAATATAACCTTCCAGAGTTGTCCCTAAAGGATAGTACTGATTTGAAATTATAAATAATAGTAAATCATTAAAGTATGTAGTCTATTACTCTATAGTCACACCTCTTGAAATCCTTATTTGCATGGGATTTGATCTTTGATGAAAATATATATCATTTCCAAAATGTTTAGTTAACCTTCTTCCTAGAAATTTTATTTATTTTCTATGTTTAAATATGTACGCATGGAAGGTTTGGGGGCAGTGGAGATGTAACAGGGTGCAGACAAGAGGGGTCCCCAAACAGGGATTTGTAATGGGGTCCAGAAAAGCTTGGATGTAATTGGCTATACACCACAAGGCTACACCAGTCCAGAATGCTGGCAGCTGTGGCCAATTATGGGAGGAGACAGAAATGGGGCTGCAGAGGAAGATTGGTTCTGGGATTTAAACCCAGGCGCAGAAGCCATTTGGCATCTTCTCAGGGACAACATGGCTTGGGTGTCTTGTTGAAACCACGTGGTTTTGGTCTCTTTGGGGGGCCACGTGTCTTTTCAGGGATAACACAGCTTTGGCAGAGTGGGGACCCCGAGACTTAGACAAGATTTGGAACCATGCGGCTTTGGGATGCTCCCTTTTGCCACATGGTGTAGGGAGCAGGAGAGACTTTGCCTAGAAGAAAAGGGGTGAAAGGACTCTTGCTGGTGGGCCATGGGAAGGTGCCACATGGCTTTGGATTAACTGGAGATGTGGCAGCAACACAGCTGATGGTGCTGGGAACCTGAACCATGGACTTCTACTTCTTTCCTGAAATATGGTACCCCAGACTGGGCAAAGGGAAGAAGGACTGGGTGCATTAGTGGGTATTCTAAAGAACTTTAGTCTGTATTATTTTAAATAAATAATAATTCCTTTCCTTTTCACCAATCTCTGGCATTGAGAGACATCTTTCCTTTGGCGGCGGGCAAAGCAAACCTAGTACGGGGGAGGAACCCCCCGGAGAAAAGGTGGGGTATTTTATATCATTCAGCCCTGCACCACCCCCCGCCAGTCTGTTTTGTAGCAGAAGGACTAAACAAAAAAAGAAAAAGAAATCATGGACACAGGCAACAGTGTGGTGATTGTTGGGGTGGGTGGAGGTGGCAGACAGTGTAGGGGTATAAATGGTACTGGAAAAATACAATTAAAAAATAAAATTCAGAAACCAAAAAATAAATAAATAAATATGAACACAGTAACTCCTATTTAGAAAGCAAACACACACAACATTTACTTCATCATATACATGGTTTATCTGAGATTACTTTTTATTATTTTCCACACCAAAGTGTCTGAAGAATGACAACATGTGGTATCATATAACTCAGATTTTCCTATGGGGCAGACACTATGCTAAGTATTTTTCAGGACATATTGCTAACCCTCCCTATGAGGAAAGTGTTGAGTTTCCTCACTTTAAGGATGAGGTAACTGAGTATATTAGGTTGCTAGAGCTGCCAGTAATGAAGTACCTTAAACTGGGTGGTGTAACAGGACAGAAATGTGTTTCCTCACAGTCCTGGGGACTAGACGTAAATCAAGGTGTCAGTAAGGTCATATCCTATCAAGGTTCTAGGGAAGAATCTGTTGTGTGGCTTTGTCTTAGCTTCTGGAGTTGCCTGTGATCCTTGGTGTTCCTTGGCTTGCAGCCGCAAAACTCCAGTCTCTGCCTCTATGTATGTGTCTGTCTGTGTCCTTTCCTCTTCTTATAAGATCATCAGTCATAATAGTTTAAAAGTCCACTCTACTGCAATATCCCCTTATCTTTACTAGGTACATTTGCAATGACCTTATTTCCAAAGCCAATCACATTCTGAGGTTTGGGGAAGGACATGAATTTGGAGGGACACTATTCAACCAGGCGCACGGAGACTTAGGTACACTTCTGTGTGTTAAGTTGCCCACTCTGGGTGGAGCCAGGACTAAGGTAGAGGAGCCATCAGAGCCTGTTGTCCTAGCTGTTTCATTATTCTGCACCTGTCCACTGCTCCATTGCTTCACCAGTCCTTTGCTTCTTTATCTATGTGATCTTGTTTCCAGTCCCAGATCACTACTGAAACTCTTTGCACAAAGGTCCTTGGCTTCTTAGTCATTTAACTTCTTCCATCACAAGTGATGACATCCTTCTTTACCCACTCTGCTCCCTTAATCCTCTGGCAATACTGCCTGAGTCTCACCCATATCACAGGCCACATGCTCCCTTTTGCATTGGCTCATCTTACTTGTCTTATGCCCTAAATGTAAGTGGTTCCCAACTTACACTTCTCTGTTCTTACCTTCACATTCTTTCTTTAAAATCTCCCTCATTCTCTTGGATTCAGTTGTAACTTCTATGCCACTGAATGTCAAATCTATGTCAGTCTGCTTCTCAAGGCTGTCCTCCTCCCTAAGTTCCAGGCTCGTACCTCCCAACTCCTTTTAGACAAGTTCTGCCGTCATCTCTAAATCAGCTTGGTCAAGATCAGATATGTTTCTTCTGTGAAAAGCTCTTTTCCATCCTGCCTATTTGCAATGACACAGCCCCAGTTCAAGTCCTCGTTGCCTCGTGGAAGGATTACTATAGCAATGCCCTAGTGAGTTTGCCGGGCCCCAGTATCTACCTTCCCAATGTCTCTTTCATAAACTTGCCCAACTAATCTCCCTAAACTCAATTTTTTAATCTTTTTTTTTTATTTTAGTTGTTGTTCAAGTACAGTTTTCTGTCTTTTGCTCCCATCCCAGTCCACCCCCAGTGCTCCCCACCTCCCTTCCATTTCCAACTCCCTTAGTTTTCTTCCATGTGTCCTTTATATTTGTTCCTGTGACCCCTTCCCCTTTTCCCCTGAAATTCCCTCCACTCTCCCCTCTGGTTACTGTCAGCCTGTTTTCTATTTCAATGTCTTTGGTTATATTTTGCTTGCTTGTTTGTCTTGTTGTTTAGGTTCCTGTTAATTTTTAATCCCGTTATTCCTCTGATCAGTGATTCCCTATATTCATTATGTTTCAAATCCTCTGATTTCATTTCACTCACTGTGCTCTCCCACTACTGGTTCCCATGGCTTTCAACGTGCACTTCCGCCCTGGTAAGACTAATTGCTTCTCTGCAGAAACCAGTGTATTCTCATCCCCATACTTTGGCTTATGTTGTTCACTTAGCCATTTATCATTTCAAATCCTGTCTCTTATGTCAGGCCCCAGAACAAATCCTGCCTCTCTAAAAAGTGCTCTCTCACCATTTCAACTTCAGTTCTTTCAGTGGAGTCCCAAAGAAGGAAGGACAGAGAACTTGTCAGGAATGCGAGATGTACTCTGCCTCTGTGCCCTTCGTTCTTAGCTTCTGTGTTTATCTTTTTTCCATTTCTTTCTCCTCAGTCTCAGAACTTTTATTTTGTGTGTATATTCATTTATTTTTTAAATATTTTATTTGTATATTTTTTAGAGAGGGGATGGGAGAGAGAAAGACAAGGAGAGAAACATCAATATGTGGTTGCTTCTCATGTGCCCGAAAACCAGGCATGTGCCCTGGCTGGGAATCAAACCAGTGACCCTTTGTTTCACAGACCAGTGCTCAACCACTGAGCCACACCAGCCAGGGTTAAAATCATTTTTTGTTATTCTATTATCGTTGCCCCACTCTTTCCCCTTTTGCTCTCCTCCACCCATCCCACCCCCTACTCCCACAGTCAATCACCACACTGTTGGCCATGTCCCTGGGTCATGCATGTTCTTTGTCTAGTCCCTTCCCCTTCTTTCCACACATTACACACTGTACTGTTTTATTACTGTTGCTTTATATCTCTTCCCAAGTATTTTATAAGGCAAAGGGCAGAAAATGCCACACTCATTTTGCCCCTAGAATATCAATATTTATTGAATAATATTTGCTCAGAACAGTTACAATTTAATACAGTTACAATAATTTGGGAGTGTGTTTCTTACAGAAACGTAGAGAAACCAAGTTTCCAAATCTTCATATGTTATAGAAACTGGTTTTCTTTTTTTTCTTTTACTGACTCTAAACAGAGGGGAAGAGAGGGAGAAAGAGAGGGAGAAAAACATCAATGTGAGGGAGAAACATTGATCAGTTGCCTCTTGCATGAGCCCCGACTTGGGACCAAATGCTCAATCCAGTCATGTGCCCTGACCTGGCATCAAACCCACAACCTTTCGGTTTGCAGGACGATGTCCAGACAACTGAGCTGTACTGGCTAGGGTCAAACCAGTTTTCTAAGCTAAAAATATTTTATCTTAATGTGTGGAAAATTAATTATAAAGATATTTTACGGTTGTGCTAAATATCTATCTTCTATTTTACTAGCCATTCTTAGAACTATACAAATCAATAAAAATTATATTGCTAATACAGGTCAGTTTTTATTTAGCTATGTGAATGTATGTTATTCTTTTTGCCTTAATCACTAAAAATATGTCATGTAAATTTATGCTTAACCTAAGTCAAATTTCTGAAAACAGAAATCATTGACATTAAAAAGCCAAAAAAATTCTTGTGTGCTTTATTCTCACAGTATTAAATTATTGACTTTGTTACAAATAATAGGAAGGCAAATAAAACTTGATTTCCTTTCTGAATGCAACACTAAGGGGTTAGAATTAAAAACTAATTTGAAGAGGTCACCAAATATCAAATCTTACGAATTTTCTAACATGTATGCAAATCCTATGCATACTCTCTCAAGTCAGAAAAACATATACAATAAAAGTTTGATTTTAAAGCCTCAAAAGAGCAGAGATAATGTGAGTAACTCTGCATTCAACACCGAAGTAAGTGAGCAGGGAACACTATCCCTTTACAGTTAACAAGACCCTTAGATTGAGGACGGAGACCAGAGAAGGGGTCCTTTTCATAGGCGAAGCCAAAGAGTATACTGATCATGAATAGCATTGGTTGTTTCTGGAAGAAAACTTCCCACAAGCCGTATTTATTTTTGTGTTATTTGGGCCTCTTTAACAGAAACTTGATCTGACAAAGTAAACTAGGAATTGGGAATTACAGTGACCGAGAGGTTTTCGCAGAATTCAAAGACAGGAATCCAACTGGTGTCCCCAAGGAAATGAAACCAACAATTACAGCTAGCAGAATTCAGGAAGCCCTCTTAGGCCGTAGCTGCTTCTCCTTTCTGCATTTCCATCTGTCTTTTTCCTCTTTGAAGACTACCTTTCTTTGATCCACAAATTGGGCTATAATTATAAGTCACATGAAGAGGCGCGCTTACCTCTTAAACTTCATTTTGAAATTCTTGGTTGAGAGCCTACTTGGCCTATTTCGTTCAGATTGCCAGAACTTTAACAATCAATTGCGGCTGTGAAACAGAGTATCTACTGTAAATTTGGCTTTCTGGAGACTGTGGGTTTTTTCTTTAAATGAAAGTATATTAACTTGACAATATTATGTCATATTATATGCAAACAAAAAAGAATTTCAAAGAATCTTGAACAAAAGAAAATCACATGCAAAACAATACTAGTTTAAAAAATGAATTATGCAAATTTTATGCCATCAAATACAGATAATAAAAAGGCCACCCCCAAATGTCAATTTTGGTTAGTTGGGGTTGTATGATCATGGGTAATTTTTGTTGACTTTATACTTTACTATTGAAAGTGCCATTAATGAAGATTATTGATTTTATTATTTAAAAAGGATATTTTTATAAAAAGAGAAAGAATACCCCTGCAGTATAAATATTATCATAATAGTGCAAACAATGCTTTGATTAGCTGATACTATATTACTAAGGTATAAATTTAAAAAGTAAGTAGCATAAATGGTAGATAAAAAATAGACAAGGGGAGGTTAAGAATAGTATAGGAAACGTAGAAGTCAAAGAACTTATGTGTACGACCCATGGACATGAACTAAAGGCAGGGAAGGCAGGTGGGAGGGAGTGTGCAGGGCGCAGGGTAATAAAGGGGGGGATAATAGGACAACTGTAATAGCATAATCAATAAAATGTATTTTAAAATATAAGTCAATAAATAAAATAACACAGATTTCTGTATTGGACCAGAGCAATGCAGAAGAACATCCAGGTTCCAATTAGATAACATTTTGTAAGTTGAATATCCAACTGTTTCACCACCTTTCATTAAAAAGATTTTCCTTGCTCTCAAGGTGCCTTCGTTGAAAATTGATTTTGTACATGTACGTGAAATTGTGGGCTCTCCATTCCATTCTGTTGATCTTTGTCAGTCCTTATGCCAGTATCACACTGTCTTGATTAATATTGATTTATTAAATTTTGAATTCAGGCAGTATAAACCTTCCAATTTTGTTCTTCTTAAAATCTACTTATGTCTTCTAATCCACTAACGTGGCATATATGTCTATTTATATTGATTTTCCTTAATTTCTCTCAATAATGTTTTGTAATTTTTTTAATGTAGGGAACTTGAATGTATTTTTTGTTTAACTTATTTCCAAGTATTTTATGTTTTGCTAATTGCTTCTGTGAAATAGATGTTTAAATTTTTTTAGCAACAAATCAATTGTTTTGCTACTAGTACATAAAAATAATTGATTTTGGAATATGGATGGTGTATCCTGCAACATTTAGAAATTTGCACCTTAATTCCAGTAGCTACTTATCGGTTTCTGAGAATTTCTGATGCAAACATTATCCTCTTCATTTTATTTTCTTGCCCCATTCTATTGAACAGGGTCTCCATTACAACATTAAGGTGGGCTGTCTTTGCCCTGTGTCCAGCACTAGTCTTTCACCAGTGAGCACTCTAAGGTTTCCATAAATGTCCTTCAGCAGGTAGAGAAAGTTTCCTTCTATTCCTGGTTTTCTTAAAGTTTTTTTTTAATATAATAAATGAGTTTTTAATTTTGTTAGGTGCTTTTTAAGCATCTCTTCAGAAGATCCTATGGCTTTGTTGCTTTATTCTGTGAATACGATTAATAATATTTTTAAAATATGATGAGCAAGCTTGTATTCCTGCAATAAACTCTACTTTGTCATGGTTTATTGTTCTTTTAATGTGTTGCTGGATTAAATTTACCAATATTTTGTTATGGCGTTTTTTGCATCTATGATTATGAAGACTATTTCCTTGTAATTTTCTTCTTTAAAAAAGTAAAATTTTTATCTGAAAATGTTTTTTCTTAAAACTATATATACCCCTATATTCATTGCAACATTATTCATGATGGCAAAAACATGAAAATAACCAAAGTGTCCTTGACCTCCGCTAAGATGTTTGGGTAAAGAAGATGTGGTATATATGTATAATGGAATACTACTAAGCCACAGGGAAAGATGAAATACTGCCATTTGCAACAATAGCACAGATCTTAAGAAATCGTGCTAAGTGGAGTCAGTTAGACTGAAAAAAAACCAAGAACCTTATGATTTCACTCGTGTGGGATATAAAATAGAGAGCAACAAATAAGACAAACAAAAAAATTCATGGACACAGACAATAGTATGGTGGTTACCAGGGGGAAAGGGGGTCAGAAGGAGGTAGAAGAAGGTCAAATATATGGAGACAGAAGGAGACTTGACTTTGGGTGGTGAGCACACAATGCAATGTACAAATGATGTGTTACAGAACTGTACTCTTAAAACCTATATAATCTTCTTCACCAATGTTATCCCCACTAAATTCAATAAAAATTAAATTAAAAAATAAAATCTGTATTTTATTTAGGTTAAAACACATTGTACAAAATCTATTTTTCTCACCCATAATAAAAGCAGTGATTTCTATATTTTATATAACCAACAAAATTATTATCTTTTGCAGGTAGTTCTTATAAATCAAGACAAGGCAGTGGGTATAATCATGGGAAGAAAACAGCCAAATAAGTGGTCAGTATCATTGTCCTCTGACTCTGTTTTCAGACTCTGAAAACAAGTATTCAGTGTACACCTGCTAGAAAGCTTACGACTCACTTAAGGTGCAAATTCAACAAATGAATGTAAAGAAACAACCAGATGTAGAACAGCAGTGAGTTGCTTTGTACTCAAACTTCGATTTTCTCTTTTCACTCACTTAATGGAGAATATGACCCTGAAACCTCTGCTTGGTGATCTCCCAAGTTTCTTCTATTTTTTGCTAACTTCTTTAACTGCCTATTAGAGATTTTTAACAACATATTAACACATCTACTAGCTGATGGTTAGTACTGAACTTTATTGTAATATTTTATAAAATATATTCCTTCTTCCCACCTCCCCAGCATTTATTTCCTCAAAGAACTCGTAACTAATACCTAATAATTAGAATCCTGGTAATAATAATGTTATATTCAGAGTGACTTAACTAAAATATTCCCAGGGTGCCAAGTGCCTGCTGAAAAGAAATGTCACTAGAGAAAGAGAGTTCAGGCAGTGGCCATTTAACAGGTAGACAGCCAGCGTTTAACCCGTTCAATGGAAGGCCCACGGGAAACACTCAGTGATTAAGTGGCCTATGCACACCTCACAGCTTTCCCTGCAAATATCAAATGTAAAGTTAAAACCCATTTTTAAACCTTCACTTAGGGATTTCCAGTCTTTTCTGAAATACTTTTAGGAAGCTGTGGTTTGTATGCATAGTTTGGTATATGTATCTACCATTATATCAAGACCATATTTTATATCTATGTTTATATTAAGCAAAGTTATTTGACCTCTGGTCTTATAAATCATTCCATAGTTGTGGTTTGAGGGGTTTTAATTCAATTTCATAGCTCTCATTCTCAAACTTCATCAAGGAAAAAAACTTCAGCAATGAATAGACATTGAGAAAAAATGTGAAGTGAGACAGATGGGCACTTTGTACATGTGGGTGGGAGCTCTATTTCTTTTCTCCTGTGTTCTGGCCTGATCTTCTGACAATGAGGGTCGGCTGAGTGTGCCGCGGTTGGACAAGTCACCTTGGTACCTGCTCAGATGGTGTTGAATGGGAGCTCTTCTATGACTGAGTCTCTAGACATAAGCATTTAGAAACTGTGAGGTGCTGTTCTAAAAATGTATCTTTAAGGTATTGAATAATGTGCTTCATTGTTGGAACACTAAATATTTCTTTAGAGTAATTCTCTACAGATCCTAAATTATCTTGCTGAGACCTGAGGAATGATCCAGAAAATTTCGTCTAAAAATCAAGTTTAATGCCAAATCCATGGCTTTTCTTGTCAAAATGTATACTAAGCATAATCTCAAAGAACTGTCTTGTAAGTACCAGTTCTACAAATCATAGAGTTCTTAACATCTTTGGCAATAATGTTTACTTGGCTAATCAGGCATTTCACCTTCAGTCAACTTTCCTACGTTTCTTCAACTACTTCTGGCTTCTGTCCAGATCTTGCAAGAACGTGGAGATAGATTGGATTGCATTGTCTCCCATGTCCAGTTGGGGCCTGTGCAAGAGTTGGATGTGTAGCCCACCAACCAGCCAGCCAGCCTTCTCTTCCACTCTCTTTCTCCAAATTCAGGGCAACCTGCCTGCCTGTTGGTAGGGGGAAAGAAAAACAAAGTAGGTGACCAATTTGACACAACTGGTGTTTTAATTTCTTCCTTCAAAATGTCCTGTGAGATTTAGTATCAGGGCATACTGGCCTCATAAAACACATCAAGAAGTGTTTCTTCCTCCTTTGTGTAAGTATTTGTGTAAAGTGGCATCTTTTCTTACCTAAATGAATCCACCAATGAAACCATCTCACCCTGATGTACCTAAGCACAGATTTTTTATAACAAATCTAATTTCTTTGATAGATATAAGGCTAATACATTTTTTATTTTATCTTGTGTACATTTTGGTAAGTTGTATTGTTCAGGAAATCTATCCATTCATGTGAGTTGTTGAATTTATTGGCAGAAAGTTACTTATAATATTTATAGGATCTGTAGTATATTAACATATTTTTCCCTGATATTGGTAATTTCTCTCAAATTTTTCTTGATCATTCTAGTTAGAGTTTGTCAATTTTATTATCCTTCCCAAAAAAACTTTATATGTGTCAACTTTTCTATCACTTATCTGCTTTCTATTTCATTGATTTCTCTTCTTTATTATTTTCTTCCTATAGTGACTTTGGATTTACTTCACTCTTCTTTCTTTGAGGCTTACTGAAGAAACTTAGGTGATTGCATTCCTTTATTCTTTCCTTATCTAGGTAGTTAAAAGCTATAAATTTCCCTTTAAGCACTGTGTTAGCTGTATCTCACAAATTTTGATATGCTATATTTTCATTATAATTCAGTTTGAAATATTTTTTAATGTCTTGTGATTTTTTCCTTTGACCCATGGATTATTGTGTTTGCTTCATTTTCAAATATTTGGGTTTTATCCCCCTATGTATCTTATTGGGATTAGTTCCTAGTTTATTTCTATAGTCTAAAAAATTAGTTGATTATTTCCATCATTTAAAATGCATTAAGGTTTGTTTTGGGGTCCAGCAAATGGTTTATCTTGGTGAACATGTCATGAGCACTTGCAAAGAATGTTTAATTTGCAATTGTTGGGTGAAATGCTCTATAAATATTAATTAGATAAAGGAGGTTGATAGTGTTATTTAGATCATGTGCCTGTTTTTTTCTAGCAATTGCTAAGAGGAAAATCCAATTATCACTGTTGATTTGTATCTTTCTCTTTTTAATGTTATGTTACTTTTTCATCTAGTGTGTTTTGAACTTCTTTTATTAGACACATAGCATTATGTGCTTATATATGATTCGTATGTCTTTTTGTGTATTTATCCTTTTATTGTTCTAATATGTCTCTGCTTATCTCTGGTAATACTCTTTGTCTTGGCATCTATCATATTTCATGTTAATATAGCCACACTGACCTTAGGCTTATTGTCTGCATGATATATCTTTTACTATCACTTACTTTCAACATATCTGTATTTTTATATTTAAAGTTCATATCATGTGGAGAGACTATGTAGAGTCTTGGTCTTTTATCAATTATGAGAATTTCTGACATCTAATTGTAGTGCTTAATGTGGTTATTGATATAATTGAGTTTAGACCAAGTATTTTCCTAGTTGTTTTTGCTTGGTCCCACCTGTTGCATTTGTTTTGTTTTTAATTTTCTGTTCCCACTTTCTTAATTTCTTTTGATTTAATTTAATCTTTTTGAGAATTCACTTTTAATGGGCTTTAGATTTTTAAGTTATAACATTTTGCATTGTTTCAAGTAGTTCTAGGGATCACAATATACATCCTTAGTTTTTCATAGTCTATTTAGATTAATATTGGACCATTTATATAAAGTATAATAGCCTTTAAAAATATCTATTTTTAGGCCCTGGCTGGTGTAGCTCAGTGGATTGTGTGCGGGCTGTGAACCAAAGTGTCTCAGGTTTGATTCCCAGTCAGGGCACATGCCTGGGTTGCAGGTCAGGTCCCCAGTGGGGGCCACATGAGAGGCAACCACACATTGATGTCTCTCCCTCCCTTCCTGTCTCTCTAAAAATAAATAAATAAAATCTTTAAAAATATATATATATATATCTATGTTTAAAACTCTTCCCTTTTTTAGATATTTTATGTATTTCATCTAAAACATATTATAAACCTCATAATAAAATGTTATAAATTTTGCATTTAATAGACATGCATATTTCTAAAAATTTAGGATAAAGACAAAGATTTTTTTAAACTTAGTCACACATTTATCATTTTTGGTATTTCATTCTCATCTGAAGACTTGAGTGTCCTCTCTAGCTTCAATTCTTCTTATCTAAAGAATTTTTTTGCATTCTTTTGTACTGAAAGTCTGATGATTAAAAACCCTCTTAATTTTCATCTGAAAATGTCTTCTTTTTTGTCTTCAGTCCTGAAGGTTATTTTCACTTCTCTGAGTTGATTTTTTTCCCCCAGCATTTTAGAGATGTCATTCCATTATCTTCTTGTTTCCATTGTTTCTGACAAGAAATTATTATTAATCTATATTATTCCATTGCATGTTAATATGTGGTTAATCTGTGGTTGCTTTCAAGAGTTTCTTTTAAACTGTGGTTTCAAGTTTGACTGTGATATGCCCAGATGCAGTTTTCTTTACTTTCTATTTTCTTCTTGGAGTTCAATTAGACTTGCTAGATGAATAAATTTATACCTTTCACCAAATTTGGGGAAACTATCCAAATACTTTATTAAAGATTTTTTTCTCTTTTTCCAAGACTACAAGTACACACACACACACACACACACACACGTTAGACCTTTCCTCAGTTCCATCATAATTCACTGAGATTTTTCATTTTTTCCAATCTTTTGTTTTTTCAGCTTAGATACACTCTTTGCTCTGACTTCAAACTCATTTACTCTTTTCCCATTTCAGTCTATTGTTAAAGTCACTTTGCAAATTTTTAATTTCAAATGCCATATTTTCCAATTTTAGAATTTTCACTTGATTCTGTTTTTGGTTTCAACATCTCTGCTAAGATTTTCTATTTGTTCATTCATTACAAGCACGTTTTCCTCTAAGTCAGGGGTGTCCAATTCATTTTTGTTGGGGGCCACATCAGCCTCATGGTTGCCTTCCAAGGGCCCAATATAGAGAGAGCTCCTTGCTCCTAGTTAAGAAGTAGTTACATTTATACAGTCCTAAAATTACATTCGGACCTTGGAAGGCAAACGAGGCTGATGTGGCCCCAGTGAAAATGAGTTTGACACCCCTGCTCTAAGTTCTTGAGATGGTTGTAGCAGCTGTTTTAAAATCCTAATCTGCTAATTCTAATATCTGGGTCATCTTAAAGTTAGTCTCTACTTACGCCCTTTGTCTTAGGTTTAGATCAAATTTTTCTGTTTCTTCACAAACCTTGTAATTTTTAATGTCTTGGGAAGTGTGAAGGATATGCATAGAAACACCAAAGTGTATCTCTCTGAAAATTAGGTTTTCACTGTTTTATTCCCTTTAATTCTTTTTATTTTGTGAAAGGTTTAACACATAATTTTATTTTTTGTTTTGAATTCCATCTTTTTTATTTCATTTATTTATTAATATTTTTATTGTTGTTCCAGTACAGTTGTTTCCATTTTCCCCCACCTGTCCCCCTACCCCAACCATCCCCACCTCCCACCCTCAATCCTATCCCCCTTTGCTTTATACAGTGTCCTTTATACGTGTTCCTTGACAACTCTTCCCTTTTCCCCCCATTTTTCCTCTCCCATCTCCTCTCTGGTTACTGTCAGTTTTTTCTTAATTTCAATGTCTCTGGTATATTTTGCTTGCTTGTGTGTTTTGTTGATTAGGTTCCACTTATAGGTGATATTATATGGTATTTGTCTTTTACATCCTGGCTTATTTCACTTAGCATAATGCTCTCCAGATCCATCCAAGCTGTCACAAAGGGTAGGAGCTCCTTCTTTCTTTCTGCTGCATAGTATTCCTTCATGTAAACATACCACAGTTTTTTGATCCACTCACTTATTGATGGGCACTTAGGTTGCTTCCAGTACTTGGATATTGTAAATTGTGCTGCTATGAACATTGGGGTGAATAGGTTCTTTTGGATTGTTCAGAGTGGCCATCAAAAACAAATCAACAAACAACAAGGACTGGTGTGGTTGTGGAGAAAAGGGAACCCTGGTGCACTGTTGGTGGGAATGCAGACTAGTGCAGCCACTGTGGAAAACAGAATGGAATTTTGTCAGAAAACTAAAAATGGAACCGCCTTTTGACCCAGCAATTACACTGCTGGGACTATATACCCTATGGATCCTGAAACACCAATTCATTGTTTGTTTTTAAGTAGGCGATTAAATTGACCTCAACTCAAATTCTGAACTTGTTTTCCCAGCAGTGGAAGAACCAGTTTAGTTCTTTCAGACATGCATATGCGTTTCAGAGGTCAGCCCAAGATTTTGGCCAAGTTTATATACAGAATCCCTCTCTACCACTCTGCCTGTGGCTTTCACCTTTCCAGGATTTCTCTCCTCACCTTCTGGCTGTATGGTCTCCCCAGACTCTGTCCTATGGCTCTCCAAGCTAGTGAGACTCTGGATTTCAATCAGAATTTTAGCCAACCAGCAAGCTGCAACAAGGGCCTAGCCTCAAAAAAAGCTGTATCAAAACAGGAAAAGTACCCTGTCCATTTTGTTGTTTTAAATGTAGATTTACTTCCAGTTTACTTTAGCTCCTCTAGAGTGCCTTCATATTATTGTATTTTACATTTTATACAGAGTTTATAGTTGTTATCTGAGAGCAGTTTGACCTGATAGAGCTACTTATGACTGAAAACCTATTTGTGTTAACTTTATTCTCAGTAAGAAATCAGTTTATACTTAATTTCCTCCATGTAGCAGTTGCGTGGTGTTGTGGTAAGCAGATTTTCCCCCTACTCTACCACTTTAAAATATTTTATTTATTCACTGATTTATATATTTGTTTACTCCCCACATATTTACTGGGACTCTGCTATGTTCTAGGTAATGGACATGTAAAACTGAAGAAAACATAGTCTCCGCTCCCACGGAACTCAGACTCTCATCTACACTGTCTGTTACAGTAGTCACTAGCACACATATAGAGCAGTTCCATCATCCGAAAGTTCTAGTGGACTGTGTTGGTGCAAGAGAAAGATACCAAAGTTCGTCACTAAAATGTAGTATTATAAAGTATCGGAGTAGAATTATACACCAGGTATGACAGCTGAACAGACGTGATACTACTTAATTGGTATTAATTACAAAGACCAAAATGAGAGCTGATATTTAAGCTGAATTTTTAATGACTAGATTTGGTCAGTCATCCTAGGGAGTATATTAATAAATAGTATGTCAATAAGGTAGGAAGACTTGAGACAGATTATAGAGATAAAAGAAAACTCCTGATTCATATATCTAGTTAGTGTTTGAATGAATAGGGACCATAGATAGAACATATTTAACATAAAAATAATGAGTTGGTTAAAATCATACTGATTTTGAGATGCCTGGTGAACACTGAAGGAAACCGGATAAGTAGATCTTTAACTTAGAGAAGAGAGGTCTGAGTAGGAAACTGAGATTTGATGGCATACCACATTGTTGTTGAATTTGTTAGCACATTCGAGATGCCCTAGACAGTACAGAGGGAGAAGTGAAAGGAGCTAACACGTCTTGACTATTTAATGTGGGTCAGACAATCAGTTAGGCACATTACATGTGTTTGGGAAGAAGTACAATTACAATGGTACATTGGTGTGGAGAGACCTGGATGTGAATTCACTAAGTGAACTAAAGCAAGCTACTTAATTTATCTAAACTTTAATTTTTTTTAAGTATAATAATAAATTTCATGGGATTTGATGAGAATTAATAGACACACTGTGCCTCCTTGCACAACTAAAAGAAGGACAACAATTTAAAAACAAAAACCCAGAATTGACAGAAAATCAAACTGAATGGAAGTCTGACAACCAATGAGTTAAAGAAGAAACATTCATCCAGATCAGTAGGAAGGGTGGAAATGGGCAACTAGGCAGAGAGGACTCACAGCAAGGCAGCCTCTGGTGGACCCAGCGAGGTGGCAGCTGGTGGAGCAGGTGATCCCACATTCAAGTGCAGATAAAGTGAGAGGAACAACTGAGGAGCAAGATAGACCATGCAAACCAGGGCTCCAGCTCAGAGAAATAAAGCCTCAAATCGCTGATTGTAAACACCCCTGGGGGTTGAGGTGGCAGTGGGAGAAACTCCCAGCCTTACATGAGAGCTTATTGAAGAGACCCACAGGGTCCTAGGATGTACACAAACCCACCCACCCAGGAATCAGCACCAGAAGGGCCCAATTTGCTTGTGGGTAGCAGGGGAAGTGATTGAAACCCACCAGAGAGCAGAGCAAGTGCCATTGTTCCCTCTCAGACTCCTCCCCCACATACAGCATCACAATGCAGCACTGTGGGTTGCCCCACCCTGGTCAACACCTAAGGCTCCCCCCTTACTACATGACAGGCCAGCTGATACACATACAAAAAAAGACCCAAATGAAAGAACAGATCAAAGCTCCAGAAAAAATACAACTAAGCGATGACAAAATAGCCAACCTCTCAGACATAGAGTTCGAATCACTGGTAATCAGGATGCTCACAGAATTGGTTGAATATGGTAGCAAATTTGATGAAAAAATGAAGGCTATGCTAAGTGTAAGAAAGGAAAATGTACAGGGAACCAACAGTGATGGGAAGGAAACTGAGACTCAAATCAACAATTTGGAGCAGAAGGAAGAAAGAAACATTCAACCAGAAAAGAATGAAGAAACAAGAGTTCAGAAAAAATGAGGAGAGGCTTAGGAACCTCTAGGACATCTTTAAACATTCCAATATCTGAATCATAGGGGTACCAGCAGGAGAAGAAGAAAAGCAACAAATTGAAACTTATTTGAACAAATAATGAAGGGGAACTTCCACAATCTGGCAAAAGAAATAGACTTCCAGAAATTCCAGGAAGCTCAGAGAGTCCCAAAGAAGTTGGACCCAAGAAGGAACACACCAAGGCACATCAGAATTACATTAGCCAAGATGAAAGATAAGGAGAGAATCTTAAAAGCAGCAAGAGAAAAGGAGACAGTTACCTACAAAGGAGTTCCCATTAGACTGTCAGCTGATTTCTTCTTGCAGGCAAGAAGGGGCTGGAAAGAAGTATTCCAAGTAATGAAAGGCAAGGACCTACATTCAAGATTGCTCTATCCAGCAAAGCTTTCATGTAGAATGGAAGGGCAGATAAAGTGCTTCTCAGATAAGGTCAAGTTCAAGGAGTTCAGCATTACCAAGCCCTTATTATATGAAATGTTAAAGGGATTTATCTAAGAAAAAGAAGATAAAAAATATGAATAGGAAAATGACAGCAAACTCAAAATTATTAACAACTACACCTAAATCAAAAACAAACTAAGCAAACTAGTAGAACAGGAACAGAATCACAGAAATGGAGATCACACGGAGGGTAATCAGCAGGGGAGTGGGAGTGGGAGAGAAGGGGGGGAGGTACAGAGAATAAGTAGGTAGAAAATAGGCAGGGGACAGTTAAGAATAGTATAGGAAATGTAGAAGCCAAAAACTTCTATGTATGACCCACAGACATGAAAAAAAGTGGGAGAATGTGGGTGGGAGGGGGTGTGCAGGGTGGAGGGGAATAAAGGGGGGGGGGAATGGGAGGAGTATAATAGCATAATCAATAAAATATATTTTAAAAAATAAAAGCAAAAAATAACTTTATGAAGTACCTTTATTGCCATCATATATCTAAAATTATTATGACTTACCTAAGGTTTCTAGTTGACAACCGAATCATCCATAGCCAGAATCAAGGCGTTCCGACTTCTTTCCAGGGTTCTTTCAGGTAATAGTTTCTCACAGGAATTAAAAACACTTACTTAATTATAGCCAAAAAAGTATACTTATTTTTTCTTTTCTTCTTTTTAAGAAAAAAAAAAGCAACTCCAGGCATGACTTTGAAGTAACTGCATAATCAAATTTCTACTCACGTAGCCTCTCTCTTTGCCAAGATAGTTAGTGGTATTGAAATAGTATTTGTCTGTCAACAGATCTGATTACCCACTGCTTTTAGACAACTGAAAAAAATAAATCTCAGGTGTCAGAACATCAACCAGGAACTACAAAAATGTCCTTCTCCATTAACTTTTGGGCAGGTAACCTATGTTTACTTTTAAATGTATTGCTGAAACTGAAGGCCTTAATACATAAATATAGTGGTAGTAATTTGTACCACCCACCAATTTCAAAAGCTACATAATGATTAAAAGAGTTTCATGCCTTTGTAAAGAGTTATAAGAACATAATGACTTATTAGCATTCAACAGGTGCTTTTTTTCCTTTCATGTCTTGATAGTTCTTATCATAACTCCTTTAGTTGGTGATTTAGTAAGATTAGTAAGTGGATCTTTACTTTAAAATTATACAGCTTCTTTATTAAAGCTTCAGCTTTTTGTTCTCATGATATTCCATTTATTTAACAAAAATGTATTGGTATCTCTTACGTAGCACATATTATTTGGAACTGAGGACTCCAAAATGAAGAATATAGACTCTTCCTTTAATTTAGAGGTCATAGTCTAGTGGACGTAATCTGACGTAATCTCTCTAGTGGAGAAATAATTGCAGTAAACTTGGTAATGAAGAGACGTTCAAGTTGCACGTTGAGGCTGGCCAAGAGAGATGCTCAAATTCCATGTGGAGGCTAGTTTTTCATTAGTAATCCACATTTAATTCTAGTTTTACTCTTTCCAGGCACTAGAGGGCTCTCTCGCCATTGACAGAGGGCCCTCAAACACGCAGGTGCAATTTCCTAACCGAGACTCCAAGTGGAGCCAGACCCTAATCTTTCACTGTCCCTTTCAGAGATGAACTTGGGAAATGAGAAAACGGCTTCAGAATCCATACACTAGTATACCTCAAGAAGATGGGTTAGACAACGCTCTGCAAGCACATTCTAAAAATCAAGGCAGCTTATTTTGATGAATAACACTGCCCCCAGAATAGATGTGCAGACCAAAGACAAGAACTACACCTTCCCATCTTTCTTTCATTCAGAGCAGGTTATATACCTTCTTTAATCTCCGAAAAGGAGGGATCTACAAGCCTAATATTTCTGAAGAATGCTGTACATAATCTTTGTCATATCACAAACATGGCAAAAGCAGTCTCTATGTCTCAGTTAGCTTCTGATGGACAGGGATTAATTCTGAACACTGCTTTAAAGGGTCCCCAAAACATGTGTCCCACCACTTCAAGTTTTTAAGATTCTGTTTTTTTTCCTAATACTTTATTTCGTATATACAGGATTTGATAGTCTAGTGACTGTGAAAATGGGCCGTGGTTACGATTGCAGGAAATCTGAGCACCAAATCCCTTAAAATGAATGGTCTGAACCAAATACTGTGTAAGTCTCCTCTTTACCCAAGAAATTCAAAGCAGACTTCACCCGTCATCATTCACAGTAACCTGAGAAGATTGGCAACCTGCACTTATGATGACAGTCTGCCAGCCTCTGTAACTCTTGAAGGCCTGTCCCATACTCTGAGATGGCTTAAATATAACTAGGGCTTTAATGGAGCAGTGGCCTTGAAAAGAAAGGAGGTTCTGTGGTAAGTTTATCTGATTAGAGCATTACACTAAGAGGTCAGGATTTTGCAGCCTGGTAGAGTATAAATCAAGAGGGGCCTGGGGAGGCTGGAGAATGGAACTCTGAGAGGCTGATTCTCTGAGTATCCTGTTACTATGACTCAGCCCCAACTGTAGGTGACCTGCCAGCTAGCTGATCAACCACAATGAGAACTGAGGGAGAAGTTAATATTTGATCAACTCAAGCCCTATCTCATACTGGGGATTAAAACAAAATCAAACCAAAGACAAATGTATGATAAGTTAGTAGAAGGATGTTTCTGCCCAATGTGTGTCTATAAAGAATGAGATTGATTTTCCGGTATAACTTAGGGCAACATGTCATCATTTGTGTTCACAAGATGTACATGGAACATACGTTTCTGTGATAGTGAATAATGTCCTCTTCTGTTTAATCACAAATTATAGACTCTGAGAGCACATCCAATCCCTTTGAGCTAGGCCTGGAAATTCCCAGGAAGTTTTAGGCACATGCTGTTAAGTAAGAATCCCTCTTAGGCCCCTGAAACTGCCTTGTAGATCTGAAGTAGTAGTGGTAACATGCTCCCTGCACTCCTCAGAGGCTCTTTGGCTGGGTCCCCAAGTCACTGATTCTGACAGCAGGAATTCCAGTCACCGCTGGGACAGCCCCTACCACTTCCCACCAATGGCTGCTACTTCACTCCAGGCTCTCAGTAGGCTGTCAGCACTGTGGTTGGACCATGCCAAGAGGCAGGGAAACACCGTGTATCCCTACAGCTGTTGTCCTCCTGTCAAAGACTACCTTCTAACGCTCATCTGCTAGGGGCTTCTTCTCAAGTCTATCCAAGGGTATGAGCAGCAAAGCATACCACCCAGGCTCTGCAAAAAGTATGACAGACCCTATTCTGTGACCCAAATCTGTACACCTCTACCTGCAGTGACCTCCTCCTATTCATAAGCCATTCCCTCTGCAGGCAGATAAAGCCCCATGCTGTTGTTATGCCTGGACACTTAGACTTCACGATGGCCAAGAGCACTTTGGCACCCTCTTTTCACAGGTGAAGGACTCTGAATCATTACCTTTTTCTGCAATATTTTAAATCGGAAGTGGATTAAGGCAGGATTTAGAATCTTTGGGTAGGGCAGATCGTTTCAAATGGGTACACTTCCAAGGGATGGAGTCAGCAGATGGAGTTCTCCAGTACGATGGCCCTTTTTGTGGGGGGAGCAGTTTCCTGACATCAGGAAGGGAGGAACAAAACAGAAGCCTAACTTCAAGGCCAGTAAATTGACATCTCTGCCCTTCTCTAACAAAGGAGCATATTTTATAGTCTTTCCCTCCCACCTGCAAGTGTCAGGATGTCCCCTGGAGCAGGCCAACCAGCTCCCTCTCTTTCTGCACTTCTAGCCTTTCACTCTGTTCCCTAAGCTATGCCTTTTTTCTGAAATTTTGTAAAAAGGGGCCTTGTAAAATTATTCATCACACAGGCTTTTGTTGTTTTGTTTTGTTTTGCATAATAATGGGTGTTAATGAACTGGAGGAGACATTGGCCACCTGGGTGCAGATGGTTTCCTCCGGTCGGTCGCTGCAGTCACCTTTCCCTGGCCTGACCCCTCTCTCACATGCCTGCCTTTGTCTCTTTAAAACCCTGAGCAAACTTTGCTTCACTGTTGCTTGACAAAGCCAGGCACGTGTATATCACTTTTTCATTAGACCTGCCCACATAGCTATTTCGAGCTCTCATGATAGGTATGGATGTATTTTGTATTTACCCCCTGCTGCTGGAAGTTCAAATGCTGACAGCAGCAAGGCAATGAAAAGCTTAACACGGGGCATTTACTAGAAGAATCTGTTTTCTCTAGATGTAATTATGAGGAGATACCAGGGGAAGGTTTCTGGCTATATGTGAATGCTGTCCAAAGACAACCCTATCGTAAACGGACAATTTAAGTGATTTTATTTACAACCAGTTTGTTTCATGTGCTATCCCAACAAGGACCATCTCCATGTCTTTACAAACCGATACCATGATAAAGGGAAGAGAACAGAGCAAAGTGCTTCACCTGCTCCAGCATCCCCAAATCTCTCTGCCTGCAGGTGACAGGTGCATTTCAATAATCACCACCCAGAGAAGAGGTCGTTCTCTTGGTTGTCTCATCGGGAGATTCCTCTGTTGGAATCCCAGGCAGGAATTCTGCAGGTTGGGACAGCAAAGGTGTTTGGAGATGGTGTGGTCACAATGTCTCTCAAATTATTCTGAGTAGGCCATGTTCAAGTTTCCTATACTTTGTGTTACCCTATCCCCAGTTTTACTTCAGACAGACTTTTTGGGGAAAAGTCTAGGAAGCCCAATTTGCATATCCAGACAAGCCCTCCCCCAACCTCGGGCCCACTGATGCCCACAACAGCAGGTTCAGCCCACACTGGTCCCCAGACCAATCTTGGGATTATTCAGGCAACCCTAGACCCCAAACCTACCAATCTTGTGTATAACTTGGGATTGTGAGTGAGTGATGACCCAGATTCCTAGCTGCTATGTTACACCTTTAAATGCCCTTATTAGAAATTTGGCCCAGAATGCCCTATCACAGAGCTATCCACTGAGATCCTACATTTGCAGTAATAGCTGCTCTCCCCTTGGTGTTTATGGCCTGAACATTCCTTTTATCCTCACACCAGTCCTTGAGGTGGGCACTTTTACCACCCTTATCTTAATGATAAGGCTTCTGGAGCCCAAGAACGATGACATAGCTTCCCCAAGTGAGTGTCAGGCTGGCCTTGAAAGGTGAGCATTCTGGAAATTACAGTCTATGGGTTATGATTCCAACTTGGGGCTTATACCTGTAGTCACAGTCTGGGCTTTAGCTGTGACACCTATTTGGAGCTTCTACCTGGTCATCTATCTAATCTCACCTCTTACCAGTTTCCTCTTTGGAGATTTAACTGGCCTGGTGACCCCGGCTAGTACCCAGAATGCCAGTTTCGTCTTGCTTGGCCTTTCATACGTTGCTCACTAGCATTTCCTACTGCAATTTTCCCTCCTCCAGGGACACTGCCTGCTTACAGTTGACACCCAACATCATCTATGACCTATCATCACCAGACACAGAAGAAATCAGTCTCTTAATGTTCTTTGTTTTCTTACTGAAACCTGTGTCAGCAACCCTGCCTTTGTGTGTGCCACCTCCTCACCCTGAGCAAAGCTGGGGCCAGATGACCAGCCCCCATTCTCTATTATCTTCCTGAGAAATCACAGGCATATTTCATGTATCCAAAGATCTAGTCTTGGGCACCAGTTGTCCAGAAAGCTATGTTTCCAAATGGAGAAGAGGATTTAACGTGGGAGATATTATGGAGATAAAACATATAGATGTCAGCATCTAATTTGGTATAAGAAGTAAGGCTTGAGTATCTGTACATCTGTTCTCTCATTCACCTAAGTCCACACTGTGGTGTTATCTGTAATTCCTCCCCATGACTCAATCAGAAATATAATAGAAACACAAAAATAAATGTACTTAACTGAATAAAGTTAACATGCAAAATGCTACATAGCTGTTGAGTGGTGTGAAGAAGAATCAGGATTCATGTCCAGGTCCATTGACTCCAAGGTTTTCCCTGCAGCTTGCTGCCCACCCACCAAAATACAGTTACAGAAGCCACGGCGAGAGGCTTTGCCAGGAGGGGAGGGCAATCCATGCTTTTAAATGCCCCAGCAAGTTTAAAAAGAAACTGACAAATGGATATTACACTTGGGAGTTAAGAAAAAGGTGAGCTCAGAAGTCAGAGTGTAGGAATTTCAAGGGTTAGGCCAACAAGGAAGGTTGGAAAGTGAAGGCATGATGATAAACTACTCTTTACCTTCTTAGTAAGTGAAAGAAAAGAGGTGAGATATACAGAGAATACTTAGTGAGGTTCCTGCTTGCTGTATTTTCTCCTTTTGTGAAATCTTAGATTACCTAGAATACCTAATGTCCTCTCAAAGGAAGTTCTTGGTCCTTCATCACCTTACTTGGAGCCATGTGGTCTCCTTGTCAGTTTTGATAGGACCAGAGATGCGCAGCTGACAGGAGTCAGCCATCACTAGGCTAAACAGTGACCTGAGCTGGCCTGGCAGAAGAGCTCTGTCCCAAGGGGCAGTGTGTACTGACTGCTGAGTGGCTGATCCATTCATTCTTCAAGTCAAGAATTTAGAACCAAAGACACCAAAGAGAGATTCAGGTAGCAGTGGGAACGGCAGAGGTAGAGACAGAAAGAGCTGATCACTTTGTCACCTGAAGTCACTTGGAGCAAAAAAACAACAGACATCTTCCCTAAAGAAACATAACGACAAGAACCTTTAAAAGCTTCTTGTAGCATGTTGAACAGCATTTCATTTTCTACAAAGCCTTGCTGGGGGTGGCTGAACTCTTGTCTTCCCTACTTTCCCTTATACCCTTATGATAAAATAAAAACAACCCAGAAACGACCTAAAAGAACCCAAGCACGATTTTGTTCCTTACAGTCTGAAAGAACATAATCAAGACATGAAGGCAGAGAAAGTGGGATGTCCTTACCAAAAGTAATTCTAGAAAATTCTCTTGGTGCCAGGCCCTTAGAGAAGAGTCTCTAATGGACATAGGCTCAATGGTCCCATCTTTAGGAAAAGGACAGAAAATTCAGGTTTACCCATCTACTGTCTACCCTGTAGAGTGGTTTTAACTTAAATGAACCAAGACTACAGACAACCTAAAAGCACCATGTCGGTTCCTTGCAGTCCTTTATTAAAATAGCTGGCTGCCTCTATCCATAGTAGAATTGTGAAGATAAGTTATGAAAAGTCAGTACCTGAGAGAGGAAAATCAGAGAACTCTGGAATTGAATGGTACCTTGCAGACCATTACGGGCTGAATTGTATCCCCCAAATTTATTTGTTGAAGTCCTCATACCCAGTACCTCAGAAGGTGACTGTATTTGGAGACAGGCTCTGTAAAGAGGTGACTAAGGTTAAATGAAGTCACATGGGTTGGCCCTAACCCAATATGGCTGGTGTCCTAGTAAGAAGAAATTAGGATACAGACACACACAGAGGGAGGACCATGTGAGGACACAGGGAAAAGGTGGCCACTTACAAGTCAAGAAGAGAGTCTTTGGAAGAAACCAAATGTCATAACACCTTGATTTTAGACTTTTAGCCTCCAGAACTGTGAGAGGATAGATTTCTGTTGTTTAAGCCCTCCAACCTGTGACACTTCATTATGGCAGGTCCAGAAACCCAGCTAGTCAAAGACTGGTGCACTTTACTCCTGAAGAACCTGAGGTCCAACATCACACAGCTTATATCAGTGCTAGGTCCAGGCCCCAGGAATGTCAATCTCAGCCCAGAAGCCTTCATACCTCCCACACTCCTAAATTTGACTTGTGTGAATTTCTAGCAAAGAGAGAGAAGGACGATAGGCCAACAACACAGTTGGAATCTAGTTCATCATGGGAAAGGAATGGATAGGAAAATCATATCCCTGATTTAGTAACTTTTTTGTAAAATTCTTTGATTCTAGGGCTACCTTATTAATGACTTTGTGCTGTTTTCCATTCTTATTGCCATTCCTAGCTTTGTTCCTAAGTGGGAAGAATGATTGTTTGTAGACATTCCACAATGACTTCAGCATGATTTTCAAATATGTGAAACCATGTAAGACTAATGAGCCTAAGCTTAACCAAGGAGATCTTATTCTTTCCTTTGGTATTTACATCTCTAATTTCTTGATTGTCTTCAAGGACCTCTTTTGATGAGGAAAATCTAGGACAGCTGGGGGATTCATGGTGGGGGAGTTTAAGTGATTTGTAATTTGTTTTTTAGACTTAGTTCTAGTTTCTGTTGTTTTTTTCTGAGCATGTGTACCTTTTAGGATTTTGTTTGTTTGTTTTTAACACTAGGGCCACAGAATGCCAAACTATTTTCTCTCTCAATCCCCTGTTGGTTTCAGATGACAAGCTTTTAAAAGCACAGCTCTGTTACTTTCAGGGAGCTTTAAGACTCATTGTCTTGTACCTTCCTGTCCCCTGCTACACTCTTGTTGTTTTCCTATCTCAGGGTGTTCTAAATCTCTGATTTCCTTCTCTGAGTGGTTGTCTCCCATTTATTTTATTTAGAGATAAGGTAAAGCTATTGAATCTGAATGAAGCCTGGCTAACTGAGCTTAGTCTGTCGGGAAGTATCTGGATAATCCTGAGGTGAAAGAAAAGGGGGAATGCCTGGAGGCTATTTCTCAGAAAACCCATGTTTTTCTCCACAGTTCTGTAGGTGAAATTCAAGCTTCCCACTTCATTCCCACTGATTGGTGTTATTGCCACAGTGCCAAGCATTGTGCTATGAACCCTGGTAGCTTGTGACCTAAACTGCCTGTCACAAACAACAATATCTGTGGCTGAGACGACCATTCAAGTCTACACAGACTGTTATCAGTCTACACAGACTATCTCTTATTTTGCTTGTGAAGGCTCCCAATCAGAACTCTAGTGAAAATACGTTTTATATGCAACATTAGCACGAGGAGAAGAAATTAAAACAGGCCTAATTCATAAGGACCAATAGATCACACAAAACATAGTCTCACTTAAAAGCAAGATCCCAAACAAAACATTCTAATCAAGGCTTTTATGTTGACACTACAAAATAGCTTAACTCCCAAAAAGAATATATAATAAAACAAACAGTAGTTTTAATTATTTTTAACAAAGTTTTAGAGTATATTTTAAGTGACGTTCTGGCCCCTGAAAGGTTCTCTTAGTTATGCGGTTACCAGTAAATGAATTAATTAATATTAAATTTTTATGTTAGCTGTTTAAAAATGATAAATAAATGCACTTTGTTCCAATTAAGTACAGAAAGTCTTCATACTGAGCTTTTTTACATTAACTACATCCAGATACAATAATAATCCCCTCCACTTAATTCCTTACTCACCTACTGCTTGCATCCCAGTAAAGTGGTGTTATAAATGAAAGAAACTGCGTTCCTGATTTTATTAATCACAGGCCTGTCAGGGAAGACAGGCAAAGTTGTTGTTGCTTCTATCTGCAATCACTTAAGTTTCTTTGGAGAAATTTCTTCAATGCGTGGCTCAACTTTTTGGAACTCCGGAGAACTCTGGAGAGCACAAGTGATAAATAGTTTGGAAATTAAGATCAAAAAGAAAGCATTAGTAGAACTGGGAATGTTTAGTCTAGTGAACCGTAGAATAAGTGGAGACATACTTTTCTTAACTGTCATAAACAGGACGAGAGCAATTCTTTTGTTTTTTTTTCACCAAAGAAGGAGGAAGAGCAAGTGAATGTAGGCAGAAGCAAAGGATTTAACATTAACTAACCTAATTTCTTTTAGGATGTTTTATACGTAAGAATGGAATGTTTAGGTACTCAAGGAAATGACCATAGGATAATTTCAGAATGCTATCCCATAGGTCAATCTGGAGATTAAGAATGTAGCAGTACCCATCAAGGTGAGCAGAACATTCACATTATTCATAACACAGAGTCAGAATACTTTTCGTTGATAATTGAAATAATAATGGTACTTACTTCCAACAGGAATTTAACATTCATCACACATTGATCAAATGCCCGTTTTGTGTCATGCACTGAAGAATTCATGATAGCTGACACCGAGTGGTTGTTATTTAGATATGGCTGTGAGTGCTTTACTCATTGGAGTTCATTTAATCCTCACAACAGCCACAGGCAGTTGGTGCGATTCTTTTTCTATTTTTGCAAATGAGTAAACTGAGGTAAAAAATAAGTATTTACCTAAAAGCATACCTTGAACCTGTAAATACAAGAGTCAGTCAGGACTTGAACTTGTATCCCTAAGGATCCTCTGAGAAGCAAACACCAAGGTGAGATTAGATATAAGTGAGATTTGCTGCAAAAAACACCTACAAAAGATAAAGGGGAAGAGCAGGAGAGGTGGGCAGGGAAAGTCTTCAGACCAAGATGCAGGTGTGATATTTGTGAAAAGGGAGTAAGAAGGAAGGGCTGGGGAGGAACAGCCTCAGACTCGGCAGATCCGAGAAAGTCTTGGCCATGCTGATGGAGGGGGAGTCCCAGGGTCAAAGTTGGAAGAACCCCTCATCAAGCATGAAGAGCCTAATGCTAGTACTGGCACGTTGCTCAGCCATTGACTAGGGGGAGCCTAAGAGAAGTGTGCTCTGCCATAAATGCTGTGGGAGATGCATACCAGCCATTGGAGGTTAGGCCCCCTGCAGCAGGCTCTTTGAAGGGAAATCTGTGTGGTGCACGACAGAGCCCCAGCTTTCTGGCAGAAGTCCCTGCTGTTAATCACTGTTTTACTACGCTCCTGAGCCTCTTCTTACAGAGAGTGTATAGAGAAAGATGTAACCCTAGAGCAATGAAAAGCTTAAGTAGAAAAAGGGGACACTTTATTATAAATCTCTAGGGGCTCCATTCTCATAGAGCACAGTGTGAGCTGTGCCCCAAACTTGCAAAAAGCTGAATAGTGGTCTTCCAATTCAGACATACTTGTAAGTTTTGCTCTGGAACAGACACCTTCATCCTGTGAAATTTCATAAAACTTTTTAGCCAATATTTAAACATTTCTTTAACATTCACTAGATAGAAGACACCGTGTTAAGTGCAAGAGGACATACTAAGATCTAAAAGCCTTAACTGTTTCTATCCAGGGGTTCACCCAGTAGGGAAGATGTCATCCATACAAATAACCAGGTACACATGAGGACACATAAATAGTGCCACATGAGGCACAGATATAATGCTATGGAAGTTTAGGGGGGAAAGACAGACTACTTTTTGTTGGAAAGACCAGGGAAGATTTCATGAAGAAAACAGAAATGGTATTGGTTCCTCAAATGCAAATAGGGTGGCTGGGAGGACTTTAATATTCATTCCAGTGGAAGAAAGTAATAAAAGCCTGCCACAAAAGTAGAAAACCAACACTAAAGGACAATAGCATGATTTTCATAAGATATAAGAAATATATCAATCTTTTTATTATAATGAGAAACAGAGATTTACATTCCATCTGTTTTAGTTTTCTAGGTTTGTTGTAACAAAGTACACGAATCAGGTGGCTTAAAACAACAGAAATGTATTGTTCCAGAGTTCCCGAGGCCCATGTCCCAGATGAAGGTGTGGGCAGGGTGCCCCTTTCCCCAAAAACTCTGGGGGAGAATCCTTCTTCACCTTTTCCAGCTTCTCACAGTGCCAGGGGTCCCCTGGCTTGTAGATGCATCAGTCTAATCTCTGTCTCCGTGTTCACATGACATTCCTGATGTGTTTCTGTATCTTCACATGGTGGTAATCCTTCTGAGTCTCTTTGTTTTTTAAAAGGACACCAATCATATTGGGCTCACTGTACTCCAGAACGACCTCAATTTCCCAGTAAGATCACATTCTGAAATACTGGGAGTAGGATTTCAACATAACTTTTGGAGGACACTATTTAACCCATAACATTATACTATTAACTAAATCTTAATACTTTCCTGTCTTCTAAAATTTAATTTTACATGAGCAATAATTTGTCCCTCAGATTCCTGAGGCACTAAGAATTATGCAAAGAAAACAAGCTTAAAGCTGTGATTATATTATTAAATTTGTATATATTTATATTGATACATCAAGATCTAATACTGAGATCTCTGAATAAATTTCCAGAGTAATAAAAATACTGTTAAACATTTGACAAAATTATTTATCATATTATTGCTTCTTGGTCTTCGTGAATCAGTATAGCCTGATGCTCAACCTGTTGACTTTTATTATAATTTCAAGGCAGATTCTTCACATAGAAAATTTCAAGGTAAGAGGTGAAGTGACAAGTCCAGGTTCAGACTCTTTTAGATCACAAGAATCTGTTCCTTTGCTCCTGAGACACACAAACAATGGAAGATTTTTCACTCTAATAGGCAGAGAGAGAAGTAAACCTGTGTGGATGCGATTGGGAGGAACTCATTAACTAGTTTAAATAGGGAGTTACCTGCATTTGGCAACTCATATTTATCAAAGATGGCCACAGAAAAGTGTAGCATGTATTCCCTCCCACGTGCTCTGCTTGTAGTATGATGTTGGCACTCCTCCACTGAGAGGTGGTATCTATGTTCTCTCCTCTTGAATTTGATAAGGTTTGGTGACTGGCTGCTACTGAACAGAATGCCCTGGCAGGAGACATGAGTCACCTCCAAGACAGGATCATGACAAACATAAAGGTTCTGTCTTGGTTTTCTCTCACCCTCCCTCTGTCCTTCTCCTTTACCCTTTCTCTCTCTCTCTCTCTCTCTCTCTCTCTCTCTCTCTCTCTCTCTCTCTCTCTCTCTCTCTCTCTCTCTCTCTCTGTCCCTATTTCCCCCTCTCTCCCAGGGCACTTGCCTCTGGAACCCAGCCACCATGTCGTGAACCACATTGTGGAATTCAGGCCACAAGGGAGGCAACATGTGGGTATTTGAGCCGACAACTCCAGCTAAACTCTTGGCCATCTGCCAGCATCAACCTCCCAACAAGCTGCATGAACAAGTCTTCAGATTATTCTAACTGAAGCCCAGAGAACATGGAGCAGAGATGAACTATCCAACTGTTTTTTTGACATGTTCTTAACAGAATCCATGAGCATAGTAAAAGATTGCTTGATGCCATTAAATTCTGGGGTAATTTATTATACAGCCAGTTACTGGAATATCATATATCCAAAAAATAACAAGCTGTGAAGCTAGATTCTTAGGTGACATATCTGTTGATGTTGCTAGAACTTTATTCAGGCCTCTCAGAAAAATACTCTTTTAGAAGCAAAGAGGGAGAGGTACTAATGCTGAAAGGCCCTTAAAATCAATGAAGTTTTGGGTTGCTAATATTCTACGGCATTTAATATAAAATACCTCTCAGTTCAGGCTACCACGTCCCGGCCTTCTCTTCTTACTCTGGTTGACCAGGCAAACACTTAGTGCCCTTGAAACTAAGAAGGCAATCAATGTCAGTTTCATCTCAGATGAGAATATCAATTAATAATATTAGCAGAGAAAGCAGTTTGTTAAAGGTGACTATAATTTGGGGGTTTCCAACTTGCTGGGATAATTAATATACTCTCTATTACTGTTAAGAAGAGTCCTTCCATCCTTTAGTTTTTCCTTCTCGCCTTCCTTTTTTCCCTCCTCTCTTCCCCATCCTCCCAGCCTTTCTTGTTTACTCCCTTTATTGTTTGTGACTGGTGTATATCTGTATATGAATAACAAAGATAAAAAGCTAAGGAAGAAGGAATTAACTTATTTTTTATTAAAGTCAGTATACATATGTTATCTAGTTTAAATATGAATCATATGTGGGCCTTAGAATTTCCCCTCTTCCTACCTGGGTAATTTTGAACTTTTCAGTTGAAATAACCCATTCATCTTAAGCTCTAATTTAATGCGTAAAGCTTCCTAATTAAATGCAGTGATGCCTCAACAAGGAATTCAATAGTGAATTTTAAATCAATAAAATTGACATCTACATGGCACCACTGAAAAACCATAGAATGATCAAATCTTTTAAAATGGCTAAGAATTCAGGGGCTGTTAAATTAACTAACCCCC
>PVKM010000664.1:0-15000 GCA_004027735.1 Carollia perspicillata
TGTGTTATAACAGCCTGCAGTATTCAGCACAGTAATGTGCTGTACAGCATTATGTCCTATGAGCAACAGACTATGTACCTCGTACCCTGGGTGTATAGTGGGGCTGCACCATCTTGGTTTGTGTAAGTGCACACTATGATGTTCACACAATGATGAAATCGCCTAATGATGCGTTTCTCAGAATGTATCGTTAAGTGATGCATATTGTATATCAATTAAAATAAATGATCAGAATAGGTTTTTTAAAGGACGTAGTTATAAAACGTCTTTAGGAACTCACTTCGAGTATAATGATATAGGTAGATAAGAAGTAGAAAGTGGCAAAAGGTATACCGTGCAAACACTAATCAAAAGAAAGTTAGAGTGACTATATTAATAGCAGAAAATTAGACTTCAGAGCAAAGAAAATTACTAGGGATAAAGAGGGACTTTACATAATGATAAAAGAGCTAATTCACTAAGAAGAGATAACAATCCAAAGTGTATATCCACCTAACGGCAGTGCTTCAAAATACCTGAAGCAAGAACTGGCAGAACTGAAAGGAGAAATAGACAATCCATAATTATACTTGGCAACTTTAACACTCCTCTCTCAGTAATTGATAGAAATATTGGACAGAAAATCAGCAAGGATATAGAAGAATTGACAACCAACTGGATTTAATTGATATTTATAGAGCACTCCGCCCAACAATAGCACAATCCACGTTCTTGTCAAGTGCGCATGGAACATTTAACAAGACACACTATAGTCTGAGTCATAAAAGGAGCCTTAATGAATTTAAAAGAATTGCAATCATACAAAGCATATTGTGTCATTTCTCTTTTTAGCTTTGCCAGCCTTGCTAGAAGCTTATCGTTTCCGACAAAGGTAAAGAAGAAAAGAGCCAAATTAGCAATATCTAGAATGCTACCCTCCAAAGACTTTAAAGGAGAGTAAAGGGAAACTACATGTATCTGACAACTTGGAGTTAGTGGCCTAATTCCTCAAAAATCACAATCTATGAAAATTCACCCAAGATGAAATAGATAACCTCAGTAGTCCCATAACCTGTTAAAGAAGTGGAATTCATAATTAACAGTAAAGTTGGAGGAATCGTTACTCAAACTTAAGACTGACAAGAAAACTACAGCAGTCAAGACAATGTGAAACTGGCAAAAAGATAGACGTCTAGACCAGTGGAAGAAATAGAAAGAATGCACTCACCCAAGTGTGGCCACCTGATTTTCAAAAAAGATGCAAAAGCAATTTAACGGAGAATGAATAGCCCTTTTAACAAGTGATGTTGGGAAAATTGGACATCCATATATAGAAAAAAAATGAACTTTGACCTACAGTGGTGGTTGTCGTGAACAAAGAACGGTGTGAATACAAAGGAGCAGCACAAGGGAGTTTTGGAGGTGATGGAACTGTCCAATATCCTGATTCTCACGGGTGTTACATATGTTAAAAGTCATAGAACTGTACCCCCTCTCCTAAGTCAGTTTTATTGTGGTCATTTTTAAAATACAAATGAAAGAGAATTGAGTTTATGCAGCCTGATGATAAGAATGTATAATTGCTTAAAGCGGGGATGTCAAACTCATTTTCACCTGGGGCCATATCAGCTTGTGGTTGCCTTCAAAGGGCCAAATGTAATTTCAACTCCTTAACAGTTAAGGAGTAGGCACATTTATACAGTCCTAAAATTATTTCAGCCCTTTGAAGGCAACCACAAGGCTGATGTGGCCCCCGGTGAAAATGAGTTTGACGCCCCTGGCTTAAAGGATAAAAATCTCTTCAAACAGAAGGGCATATTTGGAGCCATAGAGGAAAGGGTGCTCCATTTATACAAAGAAGTGACATGAATTCAGTCTCCAGTTGAGGTCACCATTGGGTAAGCCCCAAAGCTGCTGGGTTGCAAACAGGGCACACTTAAATACATGTGTCACTGAGAGTCCCTGCTAAGTTTTCTGCACCAGCTAAGGAATCTGCAGCAAGAGAAGAGTATCCAACTATGAGAAAAATCTCTTAAGACACAAAACATGAATATTCTCATTGCTAACGTGAAAACAAAGGCATGTCTTTCTGAAGCCTAACTTAAGAAATAGACAGAATACATGTGGGCTTCAGTGTCAGGCCACTCATGCAAGTTCTAACCATTTAAAAGAATGTAAAGCCTGAAAACATGACAGTGTTTTGAATAGGAAAATCTAGATTTCGGAACAATGTGGGTTGTTTTTTTGACAATGGTAGAGTTCAGGGAGCTCTGCATTCAATTGTGCAATATATGTAGATACCTATTTTTTTTTTAAAGATTTTATTTATTTTTAGAGAGAGGAACAGTGGGACATAGAGAGGGAGAGAAACATCAGTGTATAGTTGCCTCTCACGTGCACATCACTAGGGACCTGGCCCAAAACCCAGGCATGTGCCCTGACTGGGGATCGAACTTGCGACCCTTTGGTTTCCAGGCCCATGCTCAATCCACTGAGCCACACCAGCCAGGGTGATACCTATTTTCTTATAGTTTACCATTTTTTTCTGTCTTATTTACTATGGAGATCATGACATCTGCGAGAGAAGGGAATCTCAGTCCTGATTTGTTTTTTTGATCTCACCGTAGTCAGCATCCTGGAACCCTTTTCCATCTCTCCCTGTCAGTTAAAGGTGATCATTTAAAAACAAACAGGCCACACACACGAAAAAAGCAAGTTTCTGAATTTCTGTAATAATAATTGAAAATGAAAATTAGTTTCAATCATGTTCCTTTTGTTCTCCCGCTTTAAAATTACTGGTTAGGGTTATTTTACATTCACAACTGTTAAACAGTGTGTCTGAGCAAGGTGAAATAGATTATGGTGGAGTCATATTGGTGGGTGGGACCTCCTATAGGCCCGTGGATGACTGAAGTTTCAAGCTGCCTCCAACAGCTTCTGCCCACCTATGCTAGCTGTAAAGGGAAACAGTCAAGATACTCTCTTTCCTTCTCTTTTATTCGATAGTGGTGGTGAGTGTACATCATTTCATATTAGGCTCAGCAAATTCACAGCCTCATCTTCACCTGATGATGTACCGACCAGTTCAGCCGATGCATCTACTAGTTTCCCCATTTCATTTCTTCACAATACTAACTGGCCTATTTGGACAGCAAACGGCCCTAGGTCCTACTTTCTGGATACACCGCATGGGGTTGTGCTGACGTTAAAAAAAAAAAGCTCAAAGCTACATTTTATGAATGACCTCAGATCTTTGCCAAAGACATCCCTTGAGTATTTCCACTTTTGTCTGTTTTATTTATGAGGTTGCTGTAGGAAAGCTCATCTCTGAAAATAGGTTTCATTACTAAGAAAATGTTTGAAAACCACTCATCTGGACAGATGACATTCACGGATAACAAGAACTCGAATTTTGCCCTGGCTGGTATAGCTCAGTGGATTGAGCGCCTGTGAATCAGAGGATCGCGGTTCGATTCCCAGTCAGGGCACATGCCTGGGTTGCAGGCCAGGTCCCCAGGAGACGCACAGGAGGCAAACATACATTGATATTTCTCTCCCTCTCTCCTTCCCTTCTCCTCTAAAGATAAATAAATAAAATCTTAAAAAAAAAAAAACTTGAATTTTTAACCAATCATCTCTACTTTCCACCACTCTAAACTTTTAGAGTGTTGCAGACACATTTGACTGACTTCGTATTTTATTTACTCAATATCGGAACAGTGTCCACTGAATACCTACTATGTGTCAGGACCCTACTGCAGCAAGGTATCTTAACTGTTTAGCCCTGTGCTGGCGGAAACAAACACCAAGAAGTGCAGCGGAAGGCAGGGGAGAGGAAGAACAGGGGTGTGGATCTTCCGCATCTGAATGACTGAGCACCACAGTGTGTGTACCCGAGGAGGCAGTGACTCAGTGAGATGGGGGCGGGGGCGGTGACAAAACGATTTGAGAGAAACAGACCTGCGGGAGCTTAAATTGAGGCACTTCTGCTATAGTCATTGAGGATTACAGAATAATTAGAGCCAGGAGGAATGCCAGAGAAACAAGACACTTTTTCATGTCGGTGCAACCTGCCAAGGAATCAAATAAGATGCGGGCGTAATGTAGACTTGGCAACTAAGGAATGGTTATTGTTGATCCTTGAACTTACTGTTCAAACCCCAGAGAGAGTACGATAGAGCACGAAAGAGAAGACAGAAAAACAAGTGGCGGAATAGAATCCGAATCTGTTGAGGCAGGAATGAAGCCTATCCCAGGAGCCTGAAGACAATTTTTAAAAAGAGAGAGAGACCCAAAATTAAAAAGGGAACGGTCATGTGACCCAGCAGGTCCCCCTTCTGGGCATTTAGCTGGAGAAAATAAAAACACTAATATGAAATGATACATGCACCGTTGTGTTCATTGCAGCATTATTTACAATAGCCAAGACATGAAAGCAACCTAAGTGTCCATCAGTAGATGAGTGGATAAGGAAGGTGTGGTATATATAAATAGTGGAATGTTACTCAGCCAGAAGGAACAATGAAATATTACCACTTGTGTCTGCATGGATGTGGAACTTAGAGGATATTACGCTAAGTGAAATAAGTCAGAAGGCGAGAGACAAATACCACCAATACCACATGATGTCACATGTTGAAGCTGAAAAAACAAAACAAATGAACAAATAAAACAAAACAGACACATAGATACAGAGAACAGAGTGATGGTTGCCAGAGAGCAGGGGGTTGGGGAGGTGGGCGGAAAAGGTGAAGGGATTAAGAAGCACAAACTGCCAGTTATAAAATAAGTCACAGAGATGTGATGTAAAGAATGGAGAATATAGTCAATAGTATCGTAATAACTGTACCAAGACAGAGGGTTACTAGACTTATCATGGCGATCACATTGTAAGGTATGTAAGTGTGTCGTGTGCCTGAAACTAATATTATAGCTCAACTAAACTTTAAAAGAGGGCCGGGTAGAGAACATTAGTAGGATAATCAAAGGGCTCCTCATGCTTTGAGACCTAGAGGTATATATATAGCCTGGCCAACGTTATTTGCTTCTGTTCTTCTGGTTTTTTTTTTTCAAAGATAATTTCTTCAGTCTCAAAGCTTCTTTGAAAAAAATTACTGGAAATTACCATTTCCTTTTTGGTGAAAACAGTTGACAGAGAACACGTTCGTGGCTTTTATTCGAAGGAAAGTTTGTCAGTTTGCATTTTGTTTGTTTTTACACTTGTCTGTAGAGCAGTTCGGTTTCCTATTGAATGCAGAAGGTGGCCTAGGTGAGCTTTCAGTAGGAAAGAACAGGTCTTAAATACAAGCAAGCCTAGTTTCTAATTTGAAACATGTCTAATACTGTAATTTCTAATGCATTCTAGAAAGGGCAAGGAGCAGCCAAACCAGTTTTTGTTGGCTCTGTTTCTGCAGTGCCAATATCATTTTGGCAAATGGGAAGAATTTAGACAAGGAATTTGTGCATTACACATGCGCGTATGTTAATACACTTTCTTTGTTACTGGTTTTTCATTTTCTATCAAAATTAACTTGCTGACATTTGAAAAATATTCCTGCAATGACTTGTTATTGAATGGCTTCTTAGATAAAACAACATGGGAAATCTACCATGAGTCTTTCAGTGTGTAATGGCCTTCAGGCACTAAATGCTCTTAAGAGCTGCCTGAAATTTCCTATAGAAATTCTAAACCATTGGACTCCACTAAATGATTTCTCAGTGCGAGAATTCCTTTTTCTCACGTCTTATTATGGTGATGCCTGGGTAGGGCAGAAAATCTATGGCCTTAGAGCCCAGCGGCTATATTGGGAGTAAGACGTATGGATTTATTTCATTGACTGAGCTGGCTGGGATAGGATAACTGTCAAATGTAGTCTGACCAGTAGAATTGAATAGTATCAAGAACTGAATCTTAACTAATGAAGTAAGAGGACAAGGAAAGGGCATAAAAGATAAATCTCCTATTGTATTTCTCTCTTCTCTCATGCCATCAATTTATAAAACACACCACTGATTTAGCAACAGCTTTTCAGGGAAAAAGAAAATTGTTAGCAAGGATAGCAGTTATAAGAGAAATCTCTGTTTCAGAAACATTAAAATGCAATGATAAGTGTCTTTAACTCAAGGCAAGGGCATTATTACAGAGCATTACACTTAAATAATAGCTAAGGCGAATGGAGTGCGGACCACGGGCCACACGGTGCCCTAGTGCCAAATGCTTTATATGTGTTATGTAATCCTCACAGCACTCCTATGAGTGTTTTGCAGGTGGGGAAACTGAGGCTTGGAGAGGTTAAGTGAGTCATCCAAGGACTATGCCTATAGAGTCACATATCAGGGTGAGGATTTGAAGCAGAGTCTGTCCGACTCCAGAAGCCACACAGTTAACCGGTGTTTTCAATATTTACCCTTTATCATGAATGTCAGACCTTATATCAAAAAGAAAAATTAAGAACAGTCAGTAAAGGCCTCTCCCAGAAAAATACAAACAAACCAAAAAAAAAAAAAAACCCTCCAAAATACCAATACTGCTCAGCATCATGTGTAAACTTTATTGTTATGTATATGAGTCTATGATATTCTATGAAGCTATCAGTCACTTTAAAACTAGCCTTGGTGAGGTAGCTTAGTTGGTTAGAGCATCATCCCAATACATTAAGTTTGCATGTTGGATCCCTGGTCAGGGCACATACAACAATCAACCAGTGAATGCATTGCACAAATAAGTGGAACAACAGCGCTGGCCAGATGGCTCAGTTGGTTGGAGTGTGGTCTTATATACTAGAAGATCATGCATGGATTTGATTTCTGGTCAGGGCACATACCTAGGTTGTGGGTTCGATCCCCAGTCAGGGTGCATATGGAAGGAAGCTGACTCATGTTTCTCTCTCACATCTATATTTATCTCCTCGCACCTTCTGTCTCTCTAAAATCAATAAACATATCCTTGGGTGAGGTTAAAAAATAATACTAAGTGGAACAACTAATCGGTGTGTCTCCCTTCCTCCCTTCCTCTCTCTCTCTCTAAAATCAATAAGAAGTAAGCTACATTCATGGCTATAATTTGTCTTCTTATAGCTTATAAAGTGTATAACCCCATTATAGACTGACATATAAAGACTCTAGAAGAAAAGAAAGACCATAGATATACATTAAGGGTTTGTTATAGCCAAATTTAACAACAGAAAAAAAGATTTAAAGTAAAGGTATACTACCTACTATTTCAGGCACAGTTGTTATTTTCTGTATTTGAACTTTTTAAAAAAACTTTTTATTTATTTATTTGTCTTTAGAGGGGAAGGGAAGGAGAGAAATATCAATGTATGGTTGCCTCTCGCGCGTCCCCTGCTGGGAACTGGCCTGCAACCCAGGCATGTGCCCTGACTGGGAATCGAACTGCGATTGTTTGGTTCGCAGACCCGCACTCAATCCACTGAGCTACGCCAGCCAGAGCTGTATTCAAACTTTTAATTTGCACCATAATTCTATGAGACAGTATTGTCATCCCAGTTTTATAAATGAGGAGCCAGAGTGGTTAGATGCCTTGTCCGAGATCACATACCTGCTAAAGTGTAGAGCCAGGATTTTAACCCTATCTGGTTCCAGAGTTTGTACCCTAACCACACTACTTACCTCATTTTGTATTTTCACACTTAATTGTTTAAAATACCCTGGCTTTACTTAGCATCTTCTTCCAAAGAGCTTATGCTGCTGACTTCCTCATCCTCCCTATGCCAGAGTCTTGGGAGACGTGAGATGGTTATGATATAATCCCTATCCTCAAGGAGATCACAGTACCTTAAACAGAACTGACAGATCAGCCACAAGGAAATTACAAGTGAGGCAATATTTTGTACTATTACCCTATTGGAGGGGGGTATAAATTAAATCTTTATTTCTTTACAATAATTGGTACTGAAGTCTTACCCCCTCCCCTTCTTGGGTGTGTGTGTGTTTATCAGTTGCTTTTATCATCAATCACTTTTCTTTACATTTTTTGAAGATTTTATTCATTTTTAGAGAGAAGGGGAGAGAGGGAGAGAAACATCAGTCAGTTGCCTCTCACACACCTCCACCCGGGGACCTGGCCTGCAACCCAGGCATGCACCCTGACCAGGAATCGAACCGGCAACCTTTTGGTGTGCAGGGTGGAGCCCAACCCACTTAGCCACACCAGCCAGGGCTGACTTTTCTTTAGAACTAGAAAGGCGTATTGTTTGGTTTTGGCTCTTGAATGAAGTTCACCAAAAATTAATAAAAAATAAACAGAAAACAGTAAAGTTCTCGCAAGTGCCTGTTTGCTTTATCTCAGGAAACTTCCCAAAGGCAAGTGTTCCCAGCTAAGAAGCAGCTACAATACTAACAATTACTTAGCACTCGCTGCACAAGTACTGAGTGTTTCACACATTCAGTCCTCTTAAGAGTGCCTTGAGATGGGGTCTTTTCCCCATTTGCAAATGAGAAGAAAGGTTGCTTGGCCTCTTTGCCCCTCGGTTTTTTTTCAGTTGTAAACTGTAAAAGGAGAGCTGCTTTATGTTCCAGTGGGAATTTCTAAGTCCAGATGAGAATTTTCTTGAGTACGTACACAGAGATCTGTGTAGATCATAAACTTTACCTCTAAGGACTCACATTTTGACATCTTTCCAGTCAAAGGCACAATTTCTAAAAGGTGCTTCTTAGAATGAAAGTGAACACAAATTATAAAGTTAAATCGACACAGTGAGACATTGGGTCCCCAGTGCAAGAACAACAACACATTAGGAAGCATTTTATTGGGCTTAGTCAATTTCTCCTTGCAGCCTCCGTGTTTAGCCCCAAGCCCAGTGCCCTTTGCTTTGGCCCTGTGTTCCAGCCACTTTGACTTAAGGTAGCCTAACTGCATAAAGGAAGTACAGGGTGCCCATGCATGAATGGACTGCTTCTCTGGTACACTAAGCAAGTATTTCAGGTTGAAAACTAGCCACAAAAGAGCCAATTAACACACAGAATGGCATAGTTGAAAGTGCAGGAATGGAAAGCGGCATATTAAAAAGATCAAGGGGCTTGGACACTAAAACCTGGGATCAGGTCTTGGCTCTGTCGCTTACTGGCTGTGTGACCTAGGGCCAGTTCTGTAACCTCTTTGAGTCTCAGCTTTCTTATCTGTAAAATGAGGATAATCAGAATAGCTAGTTCATTTGTTGAAGATCAAATGGGAGAAAGCATAATGCAAGGGAGATTGATCTGAAAACTAGAAAGTGTCAAATGGATATTAATACCTCATGCTAAACTTCATTATACCTCTCCTTTAGCATAGTGTGATTTAACACATATATAGCATTCAAGAAGTCCCTGTCATTTTTAAATAGCATGAATAATATGGATTTTAAAATTTCTACCCCAATTAATCCTACACCAACATTTTATGCCAAGGCATGAGATGTCAGCTGGCAATGCAAATCTGTAGCCTTCTTCATTCTAGCTATGAACTGTCATTCTAATTTTGACTCCACCAGTTTTTCTAAAAGCTTTTCAAGCCAACCACAACTGCCCCATTCACTGACCAGATCTGGGATCATGGACTTCACCATGATGAGCTCTGTAAAATAAGGAAAGCAATTCTAGTTTCCCCCTACCTCCCCAGAGGTGTCGTGAGGATTGAATGTTTTGGACAACTTAACATACTATACACGTGCAAGGGACATGAATAAAAAGTGAGTATGATTATCAAAGGCCTCTCAGTTTAATATCACCAAGACACACAAACAATTCTGTTAAAAAATGGAAGATGCTCTGGCTGGTGTGGCTCGGTGGGTTGAGTTCCAGCCTGTGAACCGGAGATCACTGATTCGATTCCCAGTCAAGTCACATGCATGGGTTGTGGGCTGGGTCCCCAACTGGGGACCTGTCAGAGGCAACCAATTCAGTTTTCTCTCCCTCTGTTTCTCTTCCTTTCTCCTCTCTCTAAATACGAATAAATAAGATCTTTAAAAAATTTTTTAAAAGAAAGTTAAACATGCCATGAAAAAGTTATAGAGAGTGGTTTTCATCCTAAGTGTTATATCAGTTCATTTACAGTAGCTATGTACATTTATTTTAGTAACTGTTGATATTGTTTATCATTACTGTTGATATTAGGGAACAGTTATTAAGATATTAGAAAACTCCTGGCTGGCGTAGCTCAGTGGATTGAGCGCAGGCTGAGAACCAAAGGGTCACAGGTTCAATTCCCAGTCAGGGCACATGACTGGGTTGTGGGCCAGGTCCCCAGTGAGGGGCGCACAAGAGGCAACCGCACATTGATGTTTCTCTCTCTCTCTCTTTCTCCCTCCCTTCCCCTCTCTAAAAATAAATAAATAAAAATCTTTTAAAAAATGGTAAGCTATTAGAAAACTGACCCAACATTCTAGATGTTAGTTTTGCCTATGTTTTGTGGGAAGAGGATGGTGGGAAATGGCAGGTTTTGTTTTAACAAGATTGCTATATTTGGGCGAACTGCCAGGGAAGAAGGAGCAGTGACTCCTTTTGTAAATAAGAAAACAAAGTCAAGTTGTAGTTTTCAGTTTAATTTAAATCTGGAAAGAAACCCAAGGAATGACCTAATTCAGGAAACTCTTTTTTCCCAAATAAAATTTCATGCAGAACCTTCATCCTATAAAACAGATAAATGATATTTTTTTTTAATCAATAGAGTTGTCTTTTTTAACTTCTCAACATATATTTTTCATTTCTCAGTGGGTACACCAGTCAATATGTTGTAGTCCTAAATGTCTTCAAATTTGGTATGTATGCATGCAAATGTGTCTATTTTGACATTTTTTACAAAGAATATACTCATATATTTTAATCAGTGAAGTCAGAATCAAACATTTGGAGGAGACTTATGAAACACATTTGAAAAACACCGAGGTAGCTCCACTCATTAGTACCATAGAGATGCAGGTTGTTAAAACTGTAATCTGCAGAATCTCATCCTGTCTCCACATTTTGCTTCTTGACATGGTGATATTAATGAAATTAATGAACCTGAACACAGTTGACTACCTCAGTACTTCCAGATTTCAAGGGTTTCTCCTGCTTGGACATAAATAATTGTTTCTAGGCCATCTTAAGGTTCCAGTGGGATCCAAGGTGTAAACCTTTATTTTTATGACTGTATCCTCTGGCTTGAAATTTATATGTGAATTTTTCATCGTGGTGTTAATATATGCTTATAAATAGGACAGGGGACAACTTAAATCTTTTGGGATTTTATTTTTTTGGCATAGGGTTAACCTAGAAAGATGACATTTTAAGAAAACGAAGGAATACTTTCGAAGGGAAGGCAGTAAATTCAAGGTAGAGTCCTAGAATTGTCCCCAGTCCCATTGAAGACCTCATGGCCAATGTTTGGATATTTCCACATCTGCAGTGTTAAAGCCAGCCCAGTCTCCTAAGATGGAAATTGCCATGTGCAGAATGCGACCAGTGGCACTTCCCCTAAAAAAAAATAAATTACCCGAAATTTGCAGCACATTCATATTCAATTTCATCACAGCAGATGCTCATTAGTATGTTGTTATTAATTGGTATTCACTTTAGGTTTTGTTTAAAATGAAGATAATAATTAGGTTTTAATTACTGCATCATTCGTTGTGGGGGGGTTGTCTGTGGGGAGAGGGAAAGAGTGAAATGCCTCTTAACGCACTGAAATATTTCCTGATGCTTATTCAGCAACGTGTGTTGCCAAAGACTTTGAAAAATAACTTCATCTTCACCAAAAAAAAAAAAAAAATAGGACTGAGATTCTGAAATGAAGAAATTGCCGTGTGTGTGTTTTTAAGCCCGTCGCTATCAAGAACCCACTGTAAATTGTCTACTTGATGGACATACTGAATCAGATGATAATGCGCACTACCATGCTTCCTAATCAAATTACCAAAAAGACTTCTTAGAAAAGTAACCCTCACAAGCGGCTGATTAATGAAGTGGTGGCAATATTTTGTATGAGAACTAATTGAAGTGATCCAAATAAGTTATTTCTGTAGCCTATGGAAGTAATTTTCTTTGCAAAGAAGTACAGTGACGTGGGCACACCAGTAGTTTTTTCACCCACTGTTGTTCCATATTTGCAACATAGCTAAGGTAATGTAGGTATGCAAATAAAATGGGTAGAAAACTCATTTACTTGAGTGGCAGGGAACACAGAAGGCTGCTTATCTCAGTCTTTTCATAATCAAGACTACTAATTTATATAAGGCCTAAAGGTGTATGGAAATTGAGGGGCACCGGTATTTGAAGGACATATCTTTACTAAAATACCAGAAATAGCAGTTTTTAATGCATTCATTAAAAAAGGGGCCGTTCACATACACCAAAAGGTTGCGAGTTCGATCCCCCTTTGGAGCACGTACAGGAGGTAACCAATCAATGTTTCTTTCTCTCTCTCTGTCTGTCTCCCTCCCCCGCTCTCCCCCTTCCTCGCTCTCTAAAATCAATAAAAACATATCCTTGGGTGAGAATTAAAAAGGCGAGGAGGCATTCTTATTCAAGAGTTTAAATGTATTTCTTAGACAAAGTTTCATGAGGCATCTTTCATGATTTCATCTTTTGTGGCATTGGGTTTTCCAACTATGTATAAATTCAGTCCTCCAGAAGCTTACAGTCTAGTTGGGGTTTGTCCCGTAGGCATTGTGTACCGGGTGCTGGTCATGGTGCTGGGTGCTTTCTGTATGGTATCTTGTTATAGTTACAACGTTCCTGAGAGGTTTATTAGCCTCATTTTACTGATGGAGAAATTGACATGTGAGTAGGTTAAGCAATGCGTCCAAGGTTACCCAAGCCTTTAAATGATAGAACTAACTTTCAAACCAGGTTCAGTCTGACCCCAAAACCGGAACACCAGGAGGAGATACACACAGGAAATGTTAGAAATCATTTCAGGGGACTAGTGTTGTATCACTAGGCAATATACTGAGGCTCAATGAGAGGTGGGAGACAGGCTCTTTGGATGCCTTCCTTGCAACATTCACTGAGGGCCAGCCGTACGACTGGCTCTGGCCTAGGTGCCAGCAGTGCAGAGGGATACACAGGGTCTCTGCCCTTAGAAGCTCACATCCTGGGAGGTGCGAGAGTGATCAAACTGGTGAGGGTGACCTGGACTGCATCTCTGGCCTGGAGGGATGTGGTGAACCATGGGGACCCAGAGGAAAGGGGATTGGGTCTCTCAGGTACAGAGTGAGAAACTGCAGCTTGGAGACATGGAAGGCTTCCCAGATTCTGACAACGGTGGGGTCCATTGTGGTAGGTAGAAGCCAAGTGGGTCTTTAGTCAAGGCTGAAAGCGTGGGCCTGAAAGCAGGAGCAGAATTAACTGGGGCTGAGGTACAGAGGCGAGTAAGAGCACACGTCCTACCTGTCTGGAGCACGGTGGGTATGTGGCCAGGCTGGCGGTTGAGGCGCATATGGAGAACCTGCGAGTGGGCCTCGAGGGGTTGGAATTCTATCCGGTAGATGGTGAGGATGCCAGTAGGGATTTTTCAGCAAAGGCAATTTTCCATTTCCAGACATTGAACCTCGTGGTCTGTGTCAGTGCCAGCAGGGTTTAGAGTTCTGAATCTGCTCCATGCTGTGATGCCTAGAGTAATTCTGTCTTCACCTTTTGCAAAGTAATGGGGTTTAATATTTAATACACTGTCATTATATTTCAAAATTATAGTCAGTGTGGGTTTATTTGTGCCTGTAGTAGAAGAAGAATGATGTTTAATGCTCAGAAAGTGCTTTGGGGGCAGCCCATTTTCCTTCCTGATTTGATATTGTTCAGGCTTAAACCAAATGAATGTGATTTCGGTGAATATATACCAGTCGATGTGAGAATGCAGGCCTTGCATGTTCTAGGTTGTACGAGGAAGATAAACTCGAGTTTCAGATTTGGCTGTGGATAATCTCTAGGGTCATGAGCCCAACTCTTCATACCTCAAGGAATTTAATTCAGGGGCAAGTTATGTGTGTTTTCAAGTTGATAAAGATGTACCATATTTTCCCATGTATAATGCACAGTTGCCCAGATTTTTTAGGGAAAAATAAGGATGCGCACTATGCATGGATGTTACATACCATGGGTATAATGATCCCATGTATAGTGCGCGCAAAAATATGGGCATGCATTATACAGGGAGTGCATTATACATGGCAACGTACAGTAGTTTTAGCTAACTTTTGCTTTATCTCCACAAATGGGGGAGGTAGCTGCAGAGACTGGTTCCATTGCCATACAAAACTCTTAGAAAGTTCAAGGAAAGGACTGTGTGCTGTCAAAGTAGTCCAAAACAAAGTCAGTCGAAAGTCAGTACTAAAGCCACATTGGAAAGACTTTGGCAGTTCCTATTAAAGCTGAGCAATGACTCATTCCTAGGTATTGTAATCAACAGAAATGTACACATATTTGCTTCAAAGACACCTACAAGAAGATTCACAGCAGCGCCATTTTTAATAGCTCTCAAACCGGAAACCACCAAAATGCCCATGATCTGTACAGTGGATAGGTTTGAATGTATTCACTCAGTGGAATAGTCTGTGGCAATGAGAATAAACTAACTCCTCCTCCATGCAACAACATGGATAAATCACACACATAATGGATTTTTTTTTGAGGCAAATCTATTATTATCCTTGGGGGGAAGATGAGGAGTAGCTGAAAGCAGAACTGGGTGGGGGGGTGCCTCTGGGATACTGGTAATGATTTTTTTCTTGTTCTGGATGCTGATTACAGAGATGTATTCACTTTGTGCATCAAGCTGCACACTTATTACTTGTGCACTGTTGGTGTGCAGATTATAATTCAACAAAAAGAACAAAAATGCAAATCGCATTTAACACTGCCCTGTATTTATGTAAGGGAAAATATATCCTCTGCTAATCTTGAAATAACGTACTTGAACAACCAAGTATCTTCCTCAAAAACGATTCTCAGAAAAACTTAGACTGTTTGGTTAGCATACATTGTTTTATGTCAAGTCAGGTTGGAGTGATCAGAATCCATGGTTCTGAAAGTATCTCCAGTATA